>JAKCPI010030713.1:0-23450 GCA_023213315.1 Euborellia annulipes
TATATATATAATTTCTGTTAAATTTTCCAAATAAACTTTAGAAATAATATGTTTTTTAGAAATTTTTACATTTCATATTGTACTAACATATTAATTAAAGATGGTAATTATATGGTATATATAGATATATCTATTATAATAATAAAATAATAAAGGATTTACTTGAAAAAATATATTTACTTAATATCCACGTTTCCCTTAACTTATCTTTGACTTTAACAATCAACCCCAAAAAATAAATGAAAAAAAAAATTCCACCTCTGGTTTAATAATTGAAATATTACTTTTATTATTACCATTTTTACAGTGGCGCAACCAGGATTTGATTCTGGGGAGGGGTTGAGAAAATTAAACATGAGAAAATGTCGCAAAAAAATTTCATGGTGGGGGTGGCCTGAAGTCCCCAAACATCCCTTCCCGTAGCTTCTTGCGTGAGCAGAAGAAAAACAAAATTCAATTTTAATAAATAAATTAACAAATAAAGAAGAATTTACCTACTTTTTTTTTTAAATAAAAAGACAGGCTGCTATTTTTTCCTTTCCTATTTGTAATATTCATTTGAATTTTTTTCTCTCTCCTAGAAGGGTTTAAAACCCTAACACCCTTGGTTGCTCTCACTTAATGAAATTATGATCCTTCCACCTTCTTGTATTGTCTATAAATCCTATATATTCACTTGAGGGGTCCTCCAAATTTTAGCCTTTAAGAAAAACATTAAAATATTCTTTTTTCGCCTTAATCCAGCGATACGGGGTCGGCTGACCTTACTCTCCCCTTCCACTGCTCCCTATCAATAAAATACATGAAAGATTTATTTTGAAAAGAAAAATCACATCATTTTGTAATTTATTTTGCTTTTTTGATAAATATAGCTGCTCACACCCAAGGGCGGATACAAGGGAGGTAAAGGGGTAATAACCCTCCCCCCTCCCGAGAGAATTTGAAAAAATACTTTTTTTTCAAAAAAAATTTCATTTTTAATATAAAACTTTAAAAATTAATACTTAAAAAGTTGATTTGTATTTATATTCTGGCAAACAAGTACAGAATGCGCCTTTAAATTACCGAAATTAAGAAAAAATAGTGTGCTGTGCGACGAGTCACACCAGATTACCCCCCCCCCCCCCTGAGAAACACCTCTGGATCCGTCCTTGCTCACACCACTGCTTAAGCTACAACATTGTAAATATTTGTTAATAAAACAAATCAATAAATATCTTCGGTATTCTTTCTGTAACTACATTTGATAGTAAATCTTGTATTACTGGAGTTCATTGAAGTACTTGTTTGTTGCTTCATTCTCGAATGAACTCTTTAAAAAAAAAAATTCCAAATAGAAGAAATTGCTAGTGAAAAAAAAACATCAAACGAAAGTTTCATCTGGTGTTTGATTCTCTGTTCATTCTAATTAAAATAAAATTTGGGAAAAATAAAGAAAGACAACATCCCAAAATATGATGGCTTTTTATGAACTTTTTGAAATTATAAAACATTAATTAATTCGGAAATATAATAACTTTTTTTTTAAGTTTTAAATTTTTTTTTCACGTTTATATATAAATTATTATCAACAAACAACCTATTAGAAATACAAATTATGAGAAATAATATCTGTACAATTTTATTTTCAAAAATAAATTAATACAACATATAACTTTTATTTAATCAATATTCAATCCTATTTTTTTTTATTATATTATATATATAACTTTATAATCTAATATCTCTTTTTGACTAGTTTTAATCATGTTTCATCAATCATACACAAAGTTTCTTTAAGCTCGTTTACTTAAAAAAAATACATCTCTTGTAGAACTTAGAGAAACACACTTGTGTAAAATTAAATAACATTATTTACAGATTATTTATAATATTTATATATATATATGTATATTTTTTTGCTTCAATGAAAGCAATTTTTCTACCTATACCTATCTAATTTATATATTTTTTTTTGTTTTATTTTAAATTTTACAATTTTATAGATAGAATAAGCATTACAAGAAGTATATTTAAAAGTTTTTTTATTTTATTTTTAATAAATTAAAAAACAAATTAAATATACGTAATCAAGGGATTTTTATGCATCATAGATCAATAATCGCGCTTTTCCCAAGCATCAAAGCGTAAAAAACCAAAATATGTGAAATTTGTATTTTAATGAATGTCTCATTATTTTGTGTTTTTTTTATCGAAAAGAAAAAACGCTTATTCTGAAACTCATGCTTCAGCATGATATAATTTACTTCAACATTACTATAATTGTTACGTTATTTTTAAATAAAAAAAAGTTTCGGGATTCTTTATCTAGAATTCGACTAAGTAAAAAAAAATATTTGTTAATTGGAAAGAAAGTATTGCTGGTATATATATATATTACTGTATATATATATATATATTTTCCAGCTCTTTGAATTACGGGCAGAAAAAGGAAATAATTTCTTATTTTAATAAATGAATATATAAATTCATTATGAATTTGAAAATGAGTAATCAAGAAGGCATGTTATTATTATAAAGAAGACTATAAGAGAAATTTATCTATAAATTCTATATGTTCTCTATCTAATTAAATATTATTTCATAAGAATATATGAACTATATAAAATTTTTTTTTAAATCTAATATATTTTTGCTAATTATTTATACTAATACTGTTTTGAAATTAAGTAAATAAGTACAATTGTCTTAGCTTAATATGACCGCTCTTATGTTTTACCACACTTCTAATCTGATCACTTTCTACCTTTCAATCAAAATTAATATCCTATTTTATGGGTTTTTGTTTTAGGAATAAATTTTGGTACCTCGTCTTTCAAGGAAGGCTTCATCTACTCATCTACTCATTTACACCCTTGATCGGTGATATAAAATTTGTCGTAAGTACAAGATTGCGAGATTGTGATAGATATACAATTCCCTACAATAATCTCATTTGTTTTTTTGTTGTATTTACTGTAATCAGCCAGGGTTTAACATTCCCCAGTTGCCTTCGGTATTGATCATAAATTAAATATAATTCTTACTTGTTAGTAACTGAGAGGGAAAATGAAAAAATTCATTCAAATTCTAATGTAATCACATTAAGCGTAGACAAATGTCTTTATTAAAATATAAATTAAATTTAAAGGAACTTAAAAAAATTTTTTTTATTCATTACTTTGCCAAAATTATCTTTTTAATTTATAATCAGGACCGGCTGAAACATAGGAGCCCATACTTGCGAGATCATCGCGATGTTAAAATACTAACAAAAAAAAAAAACAGATAAAATTTCGAGATGACTATATAGGTATTTCCAAATGGCAAAATTTTTAACTTCCCTCTAACCCAATTTCTAAAATTCTGCAAACTGTCCAGCCGACCTGTTATATTACAGTACTATATGAAAGAAAATGAGAATCTTATTCCTTTTCTGAAAAAAATTATTAAATTTAAATAGCTCTAAAAATTTTTTTATTACAAAATTATTTTACAAAAAAAAAAAAAATATTTACTTTTTCTATAAAATTATGCTTGTTTTCTTTTATCTTTTAGAAGTGGCTTGCAAATGTTCTTATTGCAGTATCTTATAATGGAAAGAAGATATGTTTTTATCCATTTGTTCATTCCATAGTGGCAATTTTCAACTAAAGGGTATAATTGTCCTGGAGTATCTTGCTTCTCTGAGAACTTCATGACACATGCGAATAGTCAAAAATAGCCAAAAGGGAATGATGGAGAAAATTTTTTTTTAATGTTTAAAAAGGGGATCCCCTTCTGAATCGAAATTAACATGCAAATTCCCATTGGCTCTATGGAAGGAAGAGCCCGAAAATGAATTTGAAGAGTCTGAAATACATCAGTAAAGTGTACTTCAAACAATTTTCACCACAAATTTTACTGATATAGTTTTTAAAGGGAATATAAAAAATAGTTGATTTATGAATTTTAATCAAAATCGTTAGAGCCAATTTTGTGAAAATCGAAAAAAACTGAAAAAGTACATCAGTAAGGTACTTTTACTTTTTGGCCGATTTTGTTCAAAAGCTTATTTTCACGTCTGAGAAAGGTGTCTAACTTAAATATAAAATTTCAACCTCATAGCTCAGGTAACTGAATAAAACATCTTCTTACAGAGCAACTTCTGAGCCGCTTAATACAAAAAATTAAAATAAACGGACATAATTCCTTAGAAAAGTTTTTTTTTTTTAATGTAAAATAATTTTGTAAAATAAAATTAATTAATTAATCATAATTCTAGTTATTTGAAAAGATGAAAATAAAAGTGAACTAATTATTTATTATCTTAGTTGCAGTTATTTCAGTATATCTGACGCCAAACCATCATCAGAGCAAGTTGTGCGAAAAGCGTTCCGGTTGATGGTCCCTCGCTTCTTCAATCACTCCTAATGGTTGGGCGTCAGGCTCATTGAAATATCTGCAAATACATGATAATTAATTATTATTAGAATTTTTTTTTTAATATTTCACATTTATCAATTATCTATTTTAAAATTCCTTTAGGAATTTAAATTTTTTGGTGATAAAATGAGAAATGGACGCATTAACATTTCTCCCCTTCCCCCCCCCCTACCCCGGGTTCATATCAAGATTTAATAATAATAATTGAAACATCATCTCAATAAACTCCTACCAAAAAATAATAATCACATATGAGGTAGTCCACATATTACGTAACGCGTTGGGGGGGGGGGAGGGGTCTGGCCAAAACGTTACTAATTGTGACATGGGGGACCCAGGGGTTTCTCTAAATGTGACATAACAATTCAAAGTTGAATTTATAAAATTCTTTGGGAAAAAAAGGTCAAATGATTTTCACAACAGAGAAATATCAGCATGTCAGCCACAAGGAAAGCTTCTATCGAATAAAAATCTCCATACAGAAGACGTTTCGGGTTTAATTAAATAAATCCATCATCAGTTCTTAAGAGATTAAGAGATTATTATGGCAATCTCAAGGTGTCATCACAATGGTGTACACCTCAATGTCATATCAATGGTGTACACCTTGAGATTGCCAATAATCTCTTAAGAACTGATTATGGATTTATTTAATTAAACCCGAAACGTCTTCTGTATGGAGATTTTTATTCGATAGAGGCTCCCCTTTTGGCTGACATCCTCTCTTCCTGTCTATCATTATAATCGTTGAACAGCCACTTCTCTTATCAACATGATATGAATTTTGTATAAGAAATTTTATTCGAATAAAAATCTCCAAATCTCCGTTTCGGGTTTAATTAAATAAATCCATCATCAGTTCTTAAGAGATTATTGGCAATTTTATTCGAGGCCCACCCCTGTTAGTTCTATCTTGTGACATAATATTTGTAGGGGGGTTTATTTATATGAGACTGTGACATGGAGGGGGGAGACTAGAAAATCGTCAAAAAAGGCCTTCCGTAATATGTGGACGACCCCTATTATCTATTCTATTAAAAAAAAGGCTCCCTCGAATTATGTTTTTAAATTCAGAAAAAAATAATAAATTTATTTTAGTAATTTCTTGTTTATTAATCACTACATATAGTACCCGTATTTAGACTGTCCAATAATATCTCGACCTTATGATAATATTAATTTTTTCATTAATATAATGCCATTATAGACACGCCTCTACAGTTAAATAAAACTAATGATATAAATTTAAGGGTATTTAAGAATTTTTTTTTGAAATAAATATAAAATAGAAATTTAAGGTAATTTTTTTTGAAATTGATCATTTTTAAATTAAAAACAAGGTTCCCAAAGTTTGACTACGAAATACTAATTACGTTTATAGCTGGCCAAAAAAGTTTTCTTTGGTAATAAAGGCAATAAAGGAGAAATTTCTCTTATATTTATCTTTTTTAGTGAAGTTTTGCGGTATTCTTTGAATGATATCGGCTAGGGGTCGTAATTAGCCGCATTTTGGGAACCATTGATTATAATATTATGTATAATAAAACTTAATATTGGGATACAAAATCTCTCCTGGTTTTTAAGTTTTAAATGACATTGCCCCCCCCTCCCCCCCCTCCCCCCCATAGCCTAATATCTCAGCATCAGGAAATATTTTGAATTTTATTTTAAAAGACCTAAATTAGTAGCCAAGATATTTTATTATTCACAAGAAATTTTGTATTGGTATATTAACTTCACTATAAGTTTGAAATATTTTTTAAAATAAAAATATCCCCTCCCCCAAGTATTAAACAATTTTGGGGTTCCCAGAAGAAAATGAGATAGCCCATACCAATTTTCTCGAAATTTTATATGACGTTTTTTTATTATTATTAATAAAAGTGAATTGTACTCTATATCCAACCCTCTTCCCTTCTCTCTATTCCAATTTATTTTTCTATTTGTTGGAGAAACCCCTAACACGTTCCCTCCCCAGTTGTAATATTTCCGCTCCCTTCATCCCCAAAAATTCTATATGCGAACTAAAATAACTATAGTTGGTATTATTCATATCAACTCTTTAAGGAAAATCTCTTTCTAAATTTTAAAAATTTTTCATTGGACTGTTTTATTTTTTTTTAAGTTAGAAATTACTATCCTAAATTAAAAAAAAAAGTATAATTATTATTTGAAATTAAAAAAATAATTATGATCCATTATTTGGTGTTTTTGGATTCATTATTACAGTGTTTTCCAAATATCATCGATACAAATGTTAATTATCGAATACGTTATCAAATCTGATATTATATTCGATAGTTAACATTTACGATATGACCCCTATGAATGAATTCTCGCCTCCATAAATTTACTCGAATCAAAATAGATAAAATTTATTTCTCATAATTTACTTTGAAAAACACTGGAATAATTTATTTAAATAGAAATTCAATTCTTTCCTCTTTACAAAAAAAAAAAAATTCCTTTTTTATTAAATCTTCAATTCATATTTCAAATGAGACATATTTCAAATGTTTTCCATATAATAATTATAGTATTAAAAATAATGATATAGATTTTATACTATATTTAGTAAATATCCAAGAGAGCTAGAAATTTGTTTCAAATTTGCTACCAGCGCAGCCATCCACTTTTTGCGAAACCAGCGCAAAAAAAGTGAATTATTCTATAATATTTGAAAAATCGTATATTTCGAATTTTATTTTTTTAAATGATAGAATGCAATTTAATTAACATAAAAAATATTCTTTTTTTCTTAATTAATATAAATAATCTTTACTATTCTATTTAATTTGGTCAATTTCTTTACTATATATATATATATAAAGATTTATGATATATATATTTTGATGTAAGTATTTAAATAGGTGAAATTATATAAACTCTGTCGCCAATGGTTTGGAAGGTGCTTTTATTTGTGCCCTGTGTAATCTTTTTTTATACAAGCTGTCGTTTTTTTAGATCACAGAATAAGTATTTAGGAAAAAATTCTAAATTTAAAAAGTGTATTACTAAAAATAATTGTTATTTAGAAAAATTACAAAATAATCCTTTATTATCTTATATTATTTAATTTTATAAAATTAGATAAAAATTTAATAAATTAAAATTTTAAATAAAAAAATATCATTATCAATAAGTTTAACAACAATAATATTTTAAAGGGTTCTTTTTATAATTAAATTATTTGTTTAAACTTAGAAAATTTAAAATTTTTTATATATGAGAAAACGGTAAAATTCAAATTAAAAATTAAAATTTTTTTTTTTTTTAGGGTTGGAAGAAATCAAAAAAGGATTCAGGATCTGGATGTGGACGTGCGGATCAGTGGAAGTATATATTTATATATACCCTTTGCCTTTCCTCGCTAGTATAACTACATTTTGGCCTCTTCATGGGCTTTTTTGACGATCGCCAACTTGGAATGAGGATCAGTTACAGGTAATTGAGAATAAGGAGGATCACGAGTTCCATGTAACATTAACGTCCATTCTTTAAGAAATCCAGTTTGAGGTTGTTGCCCGTTCAATATCACCTGAAAAAAAAAATTTGTATTGTTTAATTATATTGATATAAGTATTGGTATTGCTGATTAGTATGAAGTTGGTATACAGCTGACAAGTGAGAACTTTATCTATAAAGAATTCTTACGTATGAGTGAAATTGGAATGAAAAATATCGGTGAGATCGAAGATCTGGTGGTCTAGTGCAAGTGAAAGCACATCAATCCCGGGTTTAATTTTCGAGGTCCAAGATCTTTTGAACACCAGCATAATAAAAATACTCGCAAAATATATTAGATATAAGAATTTTTTTTTATTATAAGGACATCGGCCAAAAATAAATACTTTTGTGTATTATCTGTTTTATTTGTAAATATTTCGATTCCAATGACATAGAATCATCCTCAGTACAATCAACAGATGTTTTGCAAATCGTTAATCTTCCCTTGGATGGGAAGATTAACGATTTGCTAAACATCTGTTGATTGTACTGAGGATTATTCTGTAATTGGAATCGAAATATTTACAAATAAAACAGATAATACGCAAAACTATTTATTTTTGGCCGATGTCCTTATAATAAAATTGATCATCCTTACGGCCACCTACAAACAATAAGAATTTTTTGGTAGTAATATTTCCTCTTTATAGCCCATTCTATAAAGTGGCTTCTAAACCAGGATGATACTATTGACACTGAAAAGAAGGGTAGCCAGTTGGAGAAGGAGAAAAAGCTTCACCAGAATTATTTAATATTTTGATTTAATTTTTACATTATATTATAGGAAAATTATATCTTGTGTCACACTTTTTCAAAAAACTTTTATAACAGTAGATTAATTAAAGTATGCTGGCACGATTCAATAAGGTTGATGGAGATTATAAACCAGCATTTGCTTTCCACTATTAGTGTGAGGTGGATTGCTGAATGAATTTTGTAGCAAGGAATATAGAAAAAGCGAATGCAGCTATATTTATTTCCAAAATTTTAATTGCATGAGGTTTTACACAGACTATAAAAAATTCTAGGTGGTCTTGAATATTAATATTCTAAATTATTAGAATGAATTGAGTCAAAAGTGCTGAGGGAATAAATTTATTCGACCTATTCACTTTCCTTTTTTACCAGACCACACCAACCAACGTTTATTAGGCACTTCAAGTGGACGTTTCAGTCAGATTTGCCCTGAGGATGGTCGCAAATCTGACTGAAACCTCCGCTTGAAGTGCCTAATAAACGAAATAAATAGAGCTGCATTCGCTCTTTCTTTATTCCTTATTAAATAATTTATTTAGCAAATATCGAAAAGTTATCCTAACCATTTATAGAATGGTTTCTCAAATCATATTTTATAATTTTAAAACGAGGTCCATATTTATATAATATGAGACACTGAAGATGTAATGCGCTATGCAATCCAAAATATTTGCTAAATAAATTATTTTACTGTCGAAAGCAATCGCTGTTTTATTTTCCCTATTAACCTTAACTTTTATAGCATTTAGTATTAATTGAGTTCCAAAAAGAAATAAAATTCTATTTGGGCCTTCGCTAAACAAAAATCATGCTGTGTATACAGCCATCAATAGTACTATTACTCGGGTTACAAGTTACCTTTATAAATGAATAAAAAAATTATTAATAAATAAAAATTCTCAATTAAAAATAGGTATGAAAAAGGCCCCAAAAATGGCTTCCAGGCTTATGAAATAAATAAATAAACTTAATGTTAATAAGAAAAATAATTTTTCTAAATACCTCCAAAGTCCAAGTACCGCATGGATACTCTCCCCAAGTATGTGTCGTCATAAATGGCCATTTAGTGAATCCATCCCGATGATCATCATCATTTGCACGTTTACTTAATATCATCGAACTAAAAATATAATTAAAAATGCGTTAATTCTATCTAAAACAAAAAAATATATGCCAATTTAGGGTACCGGTATACCTATAGTTTCAAAGTATATTTGCGTTAATTCCATCTAGAACACTAATAAACAAAATTTTTTCTGATACCAAAGGTCAAGGGTTCCCAGGGGACAAATTTTAATTGTATTGGAAACCAATCAATTGAAATAAATAATTTAATTTTATTTGATTCTTCCAGAAAAAATAAATTATCTGTTGCCCATTTACTGGCTCATTTGAAATAAAAATTTATTTTTTTAAGGTTTATTTGTAAAAACGTTGTAATTTTTACAAATAAACCACAGTTAAACAATGATAACAACTGTTAAAGCCTAAACTCCAAAATTTAAGGAACGTTTCGGCATCTGGGGCCATTTAGGCCGAGTCTTTATTTTCTTAAATTAATTGGTAGCGAATATACTAGTAATTTAGAAACGGGTAGGTAGCATGAATTTGATATTAGGTTTTTTTACTTTCAAGTTTAATTGTTATTTTGTAAAAAATAAAAAAAAAAACGTTTTGGTTTATTAAAACAGCATTATTATAAAAATATTACCGAGTTCCCATTGGTGAAGTAAGATAGAGTTCCACATCTCCTCTTCTGCTGGTATTAAGTGTTACAACTGCTTGCACGTGTTCCAGATATGTCACTTGGGTATCTCTGTCTCTACATGCATCTGTAGAGATTTGAAGTTGGATTGGCTTTCCACTGCGCAGCTCCCTATAATAATCAATAAAGAGGTAATTATAAAAATTGAAATTCGGTATATCTAATTTGATATCTTTTAAGATATACGATGGAGGTCTCAGCTAGGTAATTAGAAATGCCTTATATTTTTATTATAAAATAAATAACTTTGATTTTGGCTGTCCACAAATTTCTTGAAAAGAGCGTGAGCAGTAAGTACTACAACTTTTTTATGTTGCGGCTCCCTGCAACTAAAATCGAAAACCTAAACCCGAAAATTTTTTGCATTAAATCCTATCTATATTCATATTAGCTTATGGTCACTTCAAAGTCAGAGGAAACGCTGGTTGTAGGGTGTGTGTTTATTTGAATCGTTTATTTCAGAAACCACCTAAGCGACAAAATTTCAAACCATGTGTCTTTGGTGCTACTGTACAATTTAAAGGTAAATACATCTTTTAGATTATCCAAATAGCATGTTTTTGATTTGGTAAAAAAATATTTGGAGGAGACTAGACCTATACTTAAGCTGTAAAACAGTTTTCTTTAGTTTTCCGAAAGTTGAAAAAAGCGCAATTAGGTGGTGAAATAAACGATTCATTTATAGAGACCAGTTATTTAAATGATTTTAATTTATTATATTCATAAAAAATAGGGGGAAAATTTAAAAAAAAATATAATAAAGAAAATATAAATAAAAATAAAAATTTTCTTTACTTTTTAATTAACTTTTACTTTCTCTTACCTATATATGGACCCAGTTACGCATTAGTGTGTCAAGCGCCAGGTACCGAGATTTGAGAAAATTAACATTTAAGTTTTTCTGATTTACATTGTTTTGATTAGATTATATACCAATTTTTTTTTTTGTCAATTGTGCAAGTAACATTAAATATAAATTTTTTTAGAACATATTTCATAAAAAATACTATTAATTATAGCATTTGAAACAATATTCCGTGCTCAATTTTTAATTTTTTGGCGCTTGACACACTAATGCGTAACAGGGTCCATATGTGTTAATATATATAGAAAGGTGGTATTGCGATCATGTCAAAAATTCGATGTGGAGATTTATTTTGATTTATTTCCAATTTCAGCACTTAGCGATTACGAGGTGATAATTTAATTTTTAAATTTAATTGTTTAAAAATAATTGGACCAATAGGAGTGAGTTTCGAAGTCACGTGATTGTTCATTACGAGACGACAATGACCTCCATCTTTGTTAGAGATCTCAGTCAACGTTCATTTGTAGTGCACCTCCAATTAGCAAACGACTAACCTCTTATTATTATGCCATCTTAACAATCTATTAACGGAGCTATTCTATTTTACAAACAATGAAATCCAGCCATCGTTTCAAGTAAATTTACTTTTCTTTTAATTCTTTTTATTATTTATTAATTTATTTCTTCTTAGGGTACATAAGAAATAGTTATTTTATTTTAATTATTTTTTTTGTTGTTTGTTTGCAATAGTCAAGATTATCTTTATTTAAAAAAGTAAAAACTAATATTTCTTAAATCTGTAAAAGGTCATGATCGTAATACTTTTTCACTATATATTACATATATAGGTAAGAGAAAGTAAAAATAGACATTCATTTTTTTTTCTTTTAATTAAACTACTCTCTTCTTCCGGATAAAAAAAATTATATTTTTTTATATTAATCAAGTACCGGTAACAACAAGGGAAATATAGATGGAATAAATTTTTTATTTTCATATTCGTGTTCATACGTAGTGTATGCTAAAGTTAAATTAAATTTTTAATGAGAAACCGTTTTAATGCTGAATGTAATTAAAGTATAATGAAAGAGCTATCTTTTTTACTTTTATTAATAGGTCTATATTATACATATATGCTCGTTGATATCTTTAATTTTATTACTATTTAAGTCATATTAATTAAATTACTTATTTTATGTAGAAATCAAAATTAATTTTAAATTTAAAAGATTTTTTTTTAGAACGACTTTATGAGAACCTAAAATCTGATTTTCTGAAATTATTGATTAATATATAACAAGATTTTTTATCAAATTACCAATTAAAAAATAAAGGTAGTTCATTCATTAGTTATTTCAGCTGATTTTGATTAAAGATGATGTTAATATCGTTTATTTTTTTTATCTTTTTTGTTGGTTTAAAATAGTTGTTGGTTTTTGGTTCTTTTTATAAATAGTTTATTAAAAAAAAAAAAGTAAATTAAACAGGCATTTATTTTAATTTTATTTTACTTTTTCCTTTGTTGAGCCTTACAAAATTGCTACAAGTTTGAAAGTTAATTTCCGTCAAAATTCCATTTCCATTTTAATCTTACTTGTTAGTCAGATTTTCTCCAGACAAGAAAAATCAATTTTTAATTTCAATATATAAAATATATATCTACCTAGTTAACTAGATTTTAATCAAAAACTTCGTGATGCGTTCCAGGTACCTTAATTAAATATAAAATTTCAATCTCGTAGCTCTTTTCTTCGATTTCGTTCTTGATATATTAATATTTAGGTCAAAGTCACAGAAGGACCATTTTGCTGGATCCACTTTTTTTGGACTCAGGGGACCAAAATATGTATTTCCATTAAAATTTTTGACTCAATCCCAATACTTTCTCTCTATATTTGAAATATATAGATAAGAGAAAGTAAAAATGAAACAAATAAAATTTGAAATTAATTAATTACTAATTATAAATATATTTTCTTTATTTAGTCAATTGTTAGATATTATAATCATGTTATGCGCTTTAGGCACCACCCTTTTAGGACCCACCTTTTGAAATTCAACAGTGGTTGTTTATTATTTGAAATTTTTTTTTTTTAAACACTCACCCTTTTTCCCATTCACACTCACACTCCACACACATACACACAGTCTTTTCGGCAACTTAGGCCATATAAGACTTTCACGATAACCGTTGTATTATTTATAATATCTTTTTTAATAATTATTAATAAAATTAACTTATTTTATATTTTTTTGTAGATGGAAACTTGCCGTGGTTCGGAGAGTGTTCCTCCTTCGCAGTGATATCTGGGAGGAACGGTACGCCATTGCTTCGCTAGAGCTACCATCGCCCCAGCATCTAGAACGCCGAATCCAAAAAGATGGTTGAACTCCAAACCGACTCCATTCATCGTCCAGTGGAAACGAGCCTTGGCGTCAAACAACGAATTCCGTTTCGACGTGAGTACAGTCAAGTGTTGAATATCTCGCCAGGTCAAGCCGGGACTAAAAAATAAATGTAATATACAGGGATAAAATATTGTTGTTGGGGCTGATGATACAGAATGCAGAGATTGGCAGCCAAAACTTTCTTTTTCGTTAATATTGCATATTGGGCCGACGTTAAAAAAACTCCTGCTTGATGAGCTTTATGCAAACAATTTTAGATAGTATTTTTTTTAATGAACCAAATTTCTCCAATTTAAGTGACGTGTTCAAAAATGCCAATATATAGAATATAGAATTTTTGAATGTTTTTTTTAAATGCTATTTTGAAGGGGTCCCTTCATCAATTCTCCTCCCTTGCTTAGCCTCCCGAAATAAAAATTGTCCTCCTAAGGAGGTAAAATTTTGCGTGCCGACCCTCATTTAATAATAATATCATAATAAATTTCATGTATATTATCAGTTTTGAATCTCATTGGAAAGGTCATCGAAACATTTGCATTTGTTTAAGTATGAAACTACAATTTTTTTTTTATTAGTAAATTTTATAACATTCTTCTCGTAAAACTCATTATTTTTTACTTCTTTAAAAAATCTTGATTGATTTTCTTTAAAAAAAAATTCAATATTAAAAGGAAATCACTTACTTTGCCTCGAGAGCAAGGGCAAATACCCCTGCTGCTTCCGGAGCAGCAGCTGACGTTCCCGAATGAGTCGTTGTACATTTTCCATACAAATCAGTAGTCGCCTAAAAGAGAATCTCTTTTCATTTATATGACGGTAAAGATAGGATTTGGTTTTTGCTTCATTTCTATATATTCCTAGCATAAAGGGAACAAGATGAATGGAGGGATTTCATTCAGAGTTTAGAATAACATCCCATTGAACTCAATCTTAGACACACAAGTATCTTTTGTTTCATGGATTAATTCTATTTCATTAAATCCTAAATCTGACAAGTAAAACGAATTCAATTTATGACCTATTTTAGTTTTTATTCCAGAAATACAAATATTATATTTATATTAGACAAAAGGATCGGTTAAAAGATTTATTCACAAAAAATAATGGCAAGCAGTCAGTCGTCAATCCGGAATTTCGCTCATACTCGTTTCAATAAAATTTATGCCCTCGGGTCTTGATGTAGTGGTTAGCGTGCTGGCCATTTGTACCAAGAGTCGCGTCGCGGGTTCGCATCCAGCCTCAGGCGAAGAATTTATTTCAATTAATTGGAATAAATACGGACGAGGTCTAAATGTCCTCAGATACCGAAAAAAGATATTAAATAAATTAAAAAAAAAAATAAATAAATAAATAAATTTTAGTCTATTGAATAATAATTTCAGTAGCATACATAATTTAATAGATTTTATCTTTTCAATTTTAATAAATAATAAAATAAAATTAAATAATGATTGAAGATTAATGAGTGATGCCGAGAGAATTATTATATAATCCAAAACTCCTCTAACACGCTTATTTTTCGGCAAGGGTGTAGTTAGGCTGAACGCATATCAATTGAGCAAAAACGTTTTCGAACAAAACGTTTTTGCCTAAAACTGTTTTTTCAATGCTTTTCTATGGGCCAACGCACACTGAGGAGACAAAACACAGTTGGACATGAATCGACATCATTGAACAAAATGTTTTGCCATTGAGCGTTTTGCTCAATCGGTGTGGGTTGGCATTGGACAAAAGGTTCTGCCATTGAGCTTTTTGCTCAATCGGTGTGCGTTGGCATAGGACTAAATGTTCTGCCATTGAGCAAAAAAGATGCCAACGCACACCGATTAGGCAAAAACATTTTGCTGAACATTTTGTCCAATTGCAAAACATTTTGCCCAATCTGTGTGCGTTGCCATTGAGCAAAGCGTTTTGCTCAATTGGTGTGCGTTCAGCCTAAGGAAAAACAAAACAGTTTTTTGTTTTTCCAAAAGTTTTATTCCTAATATTTAGAAGGCACAAAGGGTCTTTTTCTTCAGAGGAAGCTCATTTTACTAACTTTAGCAATAAAACTCATTTGGAAAAATAAAAAACTTTGTTTTTTCTTCCTATATATACCCTTGCCGAAAAATCAGCATGATAGAGAGGTTTCGGATTAAATTTAAATAATTTCGAAAAAATACATATTAAAAAAATTCATCCCTTGTATATCTTCAACTGCTTGTTTTGTATCTTCAAGTTAGAAAGCTAAGTTAATTTTCAAACTAAGTTGACAGAAACTTGTATGTGTGGGTGTATATAGGAGGGGGATTATTCTATTAGAACTCTCTAGTGAAGCCAAGGAATTTCCTTAATATTAATTTGGTTATTAGATACAATGCGCATTAAATTAATGAACTATTAATAGCCATTCATTTTAGATATTGAATTTCTCTTCCGAATTTCCATTGGAAATACAAATTTGCGTATATTTCCTCTAGTTAATTGAATGTGTGCTTACCACTCCAGTGTTGGGATCCTTAGCCCCATTACTGAAGGTCGATGCAAGTGTAGATGAACAACTCTCATCATAATGAGCATTCTGGCCATCGTTTATGGCACTATTGATGCTCACGGTCCACATTGATGCTGCGTATCCATCACAGTTGCAATCGTCATCTTCACCCCCATCCCCTGATGCCCATACATAAATATTGCCGAGCCCGTTACGTCCCTAGAAAAACATTCGCATATATAATTAATTAAGTGGAAATAAAAATAGGAAACAAAGTATTTTAATATTGTGGAAAGGTTTTTTTTTCTTGCTAGAAAGCACTTTAGGTATTTTAATCAACTTCCAGATTCCTGGAGAACAAAAAAAAAAAAAAATAGGGATTTTTATAGTTAAATTTTTTTCCTTTCAATTGTATTTCACTTTTTTTTACCATGGCCCCTACAGGTTAAAGACCTATATAAAGTCTTAAAAAAAAAAAATTATTTCAAAAGAAATTTTTTGATAGCGCAAACGATTTCCTTCGTTAATCCAATAATTACTTAATTATTCGAAAAAAAAAAAAATATTTAAATTAAAGAATCATTTTAAAACTTTTTTTGTAATCAAAAAGTAAAAAAAAAATATTTTTGATTTATCTCAATTATCAAATAAAAAGAATTCTTTTGAAAAGTTTTAATTAAAGGCAACCCACGCACAAAAAAAATATTGAACTTTTGATGGGAACTGAAGAACATACAATTTTTTTTTTTTTTATAAATGAAATTTCCTTCTATAAAATGTTTATTTGAACCAAAATGAGTTTTTTTTTTTTTTATTTTGGAAATTAAATCTAGTCAATATTCTTGACGCTTAGTTATTTCACCTCAAAATTGTTTGTTAACTGGGCTTCAGACACTGTATGAATCTTCCCACCAAATACTGTATATATAATTTAGTGAGTGATGATCCCAGCCGAAACGTTCTAATAGTGTTTAATCATTAAATAGAGGCTCAATTATTGGCTGCATCCTCTTCCCTTATTCAACATTCAAATTTCTCAAAAGGCCCGGAACTAAGAGTATAGGGTATAATGTAGTTAAAAAATGAAAAGTTCTTTTATTAATCAGAGTTATTTCATTTTTTGGGTACCTCTGCTCATCCCATCACAGCATCAATATATCGTCGGTCTAGTACAAGACCGGTCTAACTCAAAAAAAGCAATTTTTCAGGAGAGCTGATTTCCTTTCCGTTCATAACCTTTGCCTGCGTTATCCTATTTTGCTCGACTCACCACAATCATAGAACTTTCCTATAAATTTCCAAAGGTTTTTCCCACTCTCAATTATTATTTTTTCTTCAGTAATTTATGGGAAAAACTCCAAGATGATCCTTTCTTGCACCGAAATATTTCAAGTTTTTTTATAAAGATGGTTCACTTTTGCACGAGTATCCACTCCACAAATACAAGTTGGCTCGCTTACCAATCTAGGGGTGATCCACTAAGTTGTTGCACAAAAATAGTAGAGGCAATTTCAAGATAATTTGTGAAAAAAACTCAAAATTGCATTTTTTGAGTTAGACAGGTCTTGTACTGAACCGACGATATTATGAATAATTGCATAATGAATTTTTTATTCTCGTCCCTCCTTGAGCAATAAAATTATATTGGTTTTCCACCGTATAAATACAATAATATTGAAGATATAGGAAATGGATTAAAAAAATGAATCCGCGCGGTTAGGCCTTGTAAAAGTAGATTTCTTAAAAAAAGTATACTTACTTCATTAACCCCTCTGACGATGGCTCGCATTGTAGCGTTTCTGGGACCATCTACTGTTTTCCCATCATCTGTGGGGCCCCAAGAAGCGCTGTAGATGTCTATTAAGTGAGGTTCATGACCCATTGAATTTGCCTCAATTAGATCAGTCATATACGGCTGATCTAACATTCGTATACCTGAAATATACATAAATATCTATTATTAAATCATTTTAAAATAAATAGAAATATAATTAATATATTAGAAAATTTAATTTATTAGATATTTCTAAAATAAAAATTATTGATTAATATACTGGGCTTATGGGTTATAGTCGGATGACCTAAAAATATGGTATCATTTTCCGTCTCCAACTTTAAAATGATTAATTTCCAACATCTGATCGAATATAAATATTTAAATAACTTATTTCTGGCTGTTATCAGATTAAAAAAATATAGGCTATGTTGTTTTAATGAGATTTCACTTGAAATAATAAGGCATCTGAATGAGGAAGAACTCCAGATATATTTTCCAGGCAAAAATAATTCGTAGCCTTTTTTTATAATGATTGCATTTTCAACTTGCTTTAAAAAACATTTTCCTTGTAGTTTATGTTATTTTTATAACGTTATTTTTAGAGTGCAAGATTATAGATTGTAGCGGTTTTAGACCAATATTCGTGAAAGTTTATAGGTAACTTATAAAAGCAATATTAATATATTTTTTTACATAAAATCGTTAATCGTTTAATGATGACACATTCCAAAATATAACCTTCACTTTGAAATCGGCCATTCATCCAGCTGAATCAAGTACCTTTTGGAGCTCCAGAGGATAAGAAGCAAAATTTATTTCTTGCTTTTCCAACTTGTGGCCTAGAATCGTTATGTTATTTAGAATCTGTTCGATCAAATGTCCATGTTTTGCAACATTCGAATGAAATTGAGTCTTCGTTAGAGTTCAGCCTTGGAATGAAGGATATGTTGTGCGATTTAGGAACTTTGCTTCCATCAGTTATGGCGACAAAATCATTGTATTGTTATATATTTAAATCTAATCCTGTTCTAATCTAATAATCTCAGGAAGCAAAAGCATACCATATGCTGTCACCATCAGCGGATGTGTTGCAGTTGAGGATTTCTTGAAATGAAAGCAGAAAAATAATGTTCACTGATCTTTTTTTTGGTTGATCCATCTTCTATGCAATAATTATTTTCTTTCCAGTTCGATCTAATGTCATAGGTAATTTAGTATTTTAACAGTATTTTCATAAAAACAAGCTGTTTTATATGGCCATATTTAAATGGTAAACTGCTGCTGACAAGTGTCAAAAGTGAGAATTAATTCAGCCACCAGTATTTAAAACTATTTTAAAACCACCCCGTAAATAAAAAATAAATTGCGATGTAAGTTCTTGGCTGTATATCTTTAGTAAAAGGAAGTATGGAAGCAGAGGCAGCCAAGGAAGAAAATTCTCTGAATGCTTTACCATTCAGCTGGAGACATTTCGGTCCATTTATTATGAACCATCCTCAATCCATTAATGGGGTATATTTTTTGCTCAGAGTTAGTCAAGTAATATATAATATACATCATTTGATAAATAGAATACTATTAAATATGTATATAATGAAATTTATATCATATAAGCCCTATACAGGGCCGGATCTAGGGGGGGGCAGTGGGTGCGTGTGCCCCAGACGGCAGATATCAGGGGGCGGCAATTAAAGAAAGATTTACTAAAAACAAAAAGGTAAAATGATATGAATTTTGCAAATTAAATTTTGCCCCCCCCCCCCCCCCCTCCTAAAAAATTGCTAAAAATTCTCGTAGTTCCGGCCCTGCCCTATATATTTGAAACTCGCATCAGCAACCATTATATTCATAGAAGCCTAAATTTCATTATATACAATAGTATTCTATTTAATAAAAGATATAGGCCTATTTAATATATATTACGTGACTAACTCTGAGCAAAAAATATACTCCAATTAATGGACTGAGGATGGTTCATAATTAGAGACCGGACAAAAAAGCATAAAAAAATGAAAAAAAGTGCTTAAAAAAGCATAAAAATCTTGAATAAAAAGCTGTTAAATAAGCATAAAAGCTGAAAAAAGCATCTCATAAGCAACTTCTACTCACACTAATGGAAGATACAAAGGGGGGGGGTAAGGGATGTAATTAATTTTAATATAAAATTAATACTTAAAAATTTTATTTGTATATATATTCTAGTAAACAAGTACAGAATGCAAATTTAAATTAACGAAAGTGTGCGGCCACTCCCACCAGATTACCACCCCCCTGCGAGGGTCCGCCGCAGTCCGCCCCAAGTAGGGGGTCCAGGCGAGCCCGAGCCAGAGTAGGGAAGGGGCGATTTGCGCAGTTGACGAAGGATTTGCTTTACATGAACGTTTTGCTGAATAATGTTTTGAATGATTTTTAAAAATATTATAGCCCTCGGGCTTGGCGTAGTTAATAGCGCGCCTGCCTTGTTGCCCTACCAATGGTCGAGGGTTCGGATCCCAGGCAGTCCGATGATTTTATTTAAGCCATTTGGATACCAAATGGTTTGAAAAAGAATGCCTGGACCAGACAAATAACGAGTATCGTTTAAAGTCTTAAATGGATAAATTTTTTCGGGGTGGGGGGGAGCCTGAACTCAAAAATTTTTCTGCGGAAAATTTTTTTTTAACGAAACTAAATTTTTTCCACTACTTTTGTTTTTGCTGAATCAAAATTTTCCACCCCGCGGAAAAATTTTTTTTTTTTTCCCGCCCGTGAAAATCATTTTACCTTTTTTTTAGAGATACGAAAATTTTGCCGCTCCGCGAGACTAATTTCCCTTTTTTTTTACAGGGCTATATTTTTTCCCACTGCGGGGCCGATCAAGCATTTCGGGGGGGGGGGGGGGCGAGATCCCCAAATGTCTGTATATCCCTATATATGCATTTGGAAAATTTGTGGGAGGGGGCGAGCCCTCTCCTCTTATATACGCCCCTTGTGTATGCGTGTGTGAATGGGAAAAAAGTGTGTTTTTTAATAAAAAAAAAAAAATATATAAATATTCGTAAAATAAGCATAAAAACTCAAAATAAGCAAAAAAAAGCATAAAAAATGCAATCTCAATGCACTTAGTTTTTCGTAATTCGTGTAGAAATTAAATATCTAATGGTTGCTTATAAAATTGAGCAATAAGCATTTTGCTTAAAATCCGGTCTCTATTCATAATAAATGACCAGAAACGTCTCCAGCTGATTGCTAAAACATTCAGAGAATTTTCTTTTTTGGCTGCCTCTGGGAAAGTATTGGATTCATGTCAAAAATTCGATGTCGAGATTTTGATGGATATACACGTTTTGAGGTTTTTGAGCCTCACGAGGTTGAAATTTTATATTTAAGTTAAGCCCCTCCCTAGGACCTGTAAATAAGCTTTTGATCAAAATCGGCCAAAAAGTACTAGTATTTTACTGATGTACTTTTTCAGTTTTTTTTGATTTTCTCAAAATTCGCTCCAGTGATTTTGATTAAAATTCAAAAATCAATTATTTTTTAGTTGCTCTTTAAAATGTATATTTTCATTTTGCCATTGAAACCTTTTGAAGACCACTTTACTATTGTACTTCATAGGAAGGGTAATAAAAGGAAAGGGGATAGGAAGGGTAACAAAATATAAACATTCTCCCATGTTTATAAATTTTACATCTCGAATTCAAATGTACATTACTGTCGGGAACTAAATATATGTCGTCACACCAGATTTTTTTCTCTTCATTTGTTTGCAATAGTAAAGTGCAGTGGCATAGGGGCGAGAGTTACACCGCACCAGGTGATACTTGATTTTTTGAAATTTTTGGGGCAAAATGAGAAAATACATTTTAAAGAATACTAAAAAATAATTGATTTATTAATTTTAATCAAGCGAATTTTGAGAAAACAATAAAATCTTAAAAACTCAGTAGCTAAAGTGATGGCACAATACTCTTTGGCCGATTTTATTTAAAAGCTTATTTTCGAGTATCAGAGTGATATCTAACTTAAATATAAATTAAACAGAAGATATGAGTAGGATGGCAGCCAGGAAAGAAATCAGACAAAAATTCAATCAATTTTTATCTAATTTTATTACGATTGCCGACGTTTCGGACGCAAATCGCGCCCTTCCTCAGGACAATCGATAGTTAATGAAATACAGATGGACGTATTTTTTTAATTAACAATATAAAAACACAATCCACGGGTGTGAGATGCATTGTTTTGTACTGTATATATTTGCTGTTATTCATTGACGCCTTTCGCATAACGTCGGCAATCGTAATAAAATTAGATAAAAATTGATTGAATTTTTGTCTGATTTCTTTCCTGGCTGCCATCCTTCTCATATCTTCTAATAGTTCAGCCATCATCTCAATATAAATTAAACAGTTTTTTAAATATAAAATTTCAAAACGTGTATTACCATCAAAATCTCAACATCGAATTTTTGACATAAGTGCAATAATTTTCTATATATTAACATATCACGGGTATAGGCCCTTTAAGGGCAAATAAAAAAAAATTGAAATTGTTTACTTTCTCCAGGCTTCCTTATCACTATAAAGTCAAACTGTTTTAGGTTTTCCTAATATAAATGATGCTCATTACCAACGTCTCAAATTAACAGTTCAGAGCATCATCAGCTTGGACAATAATTAGAGGCTGTTGCCTAACCTGTTTAAAACAAGTATCCACTGACCCAATAAACCGCTCAAGTCTATAAAGTTCCTTTTAATTAACCTTAGAGTGATGTGTAAAGAAGAATTGTCTGACCTTTAGAAAATAATGATGGTGATAAACTTTTATTTGTCACCTCCATTAACCAGTATACTCGCACAGTCCTTATCACTTAAATTAGAGAAATGATATACGATTTATTTTATTCTCTATTTTGGCCAGGGACGAGTTTAGATCATTTACTTCTTCACACTCTGGGAAATGTAAACCTACCATATGTTCAGATAAATTTCTAAGCTTCCACTATGACTTTTTGATCAAATCCAAAAACTTTTGTCCAACAGGTTAAAAACTTATCTAAGTTGTTAATAATTGGAAGTTATTTTATATTTTCATTAATTTATTCTAAAGACTTTTTGAACAATTCAATTAAAAAAAAATCAATTTTGAAAAATCAACATCCAAATTTAAATGAATACAAATAGAGAATTATGTAAAAAAAATATAATATAAAATATTTCTTTCTGGAGGATGGAAGTACCTTACCTGCAATTTTCGAGTCGTACACTACCCCAACCCCACAGACGCCGTTATCTCGTGCTGCCGCGACTTCACCGGCGCATCGAGTTTAATGACTGGAAAAAAAATTAAATTCCATTAATTCAAAAGAATATTTATTTACTAGTCTTTTAAAAGGAAAGTTTGCAGCCGTAAAAATTCCAGCCAAAATTGTTTTTCAAGATATTTTTGTTAACTTAAAAAACACAACAACAATTTTAACAATCTTTCAACTCTACGCTTGTTCTGATTAATTAAAATGTACGAAACCTAGATGTTCAGACTATTTATGCCTATTCTCGAAATGTATCTC
>JAKCPI010030714.1:0-14729 GCA_023213315.1 Euborellia annulipes
CAGAAATTTTCACTAATATTCTGCTTTTCCCTGCTCCCTTGATTACATTGAAATTGTCCGATTGTTTTAAATATTCATACGAGAGAACTCTCATTTAGGCCCTCGGGCTTGGTGTAGTTGGTAGCGTGCTGACCTTCTATACCAAGGGGTTGCGGGTTCGGATCCCAGGCAGTCCAATGATTTTATTTAATTTGGTTACCAAATGGCTTGAATAAGAATGCCTGGGCCCCAAATATATATATATATATTATTAAATTATTAAATACGAGATATCGTCAGTCTTATATGGCCTGAGTGTGTGTGAGTGTTGAGTGTGGGTGGGAAAAAAGTGTGTGTTTAAAACTAAAAAACTCTCATTTATTGAATATTACACTGATGTGTCATTTAAAAAAAAAAACAACAAATGATTTGATGATGATACCTGATGGGCTAATTCATGTGCGATGACTATAGCAACCCATTGTCTGGCAGCTGCTGAGGTTTCATTGGCGTCATATAAGATGCTTGTTTCTCGGTATGTAATCAAACCCCAATTCTCCATGGCTCCAGCAGCAAAATCCGGGATTGTAATCAAATCTAAAAAAAAAAAAATTAAATTCATCCTAAGTAAAAAAGATAAAAATATTGAAATGTAAATAAACTGTCTTCTCAAATATCATACTTATATATAAAAGGCTAAAAGGGGGTCGGTGGGGTGAAACAACCATCGGGCCTCGGGGATAGCGCCATGGTAACAAAATATTAATTTTTTCCCCTTTTTTAGATTTTTTTTTTTTTTTTTCTTTTGAATTTTAAAATATCGGCGTTAATTTTTTTTTGTTGTGGGGGGGGACTCGCGGAGGGGTTGTTTTTCACAAAATCTTATAATTTATTATTAATTATTCACAAAATAATTACTCATTAAAAAAAAAAAAGGGAAAAAAAATGTATGGGGGTGTATATAAGTAGGAGGGCGGGAGGGGGGGCGGGGGGGGGGGGCCTGTGGAGAGAAACCCCCCCCGCGGGGGGCCCCTCCGGGTTAGAAATAGTTTGTTTATTCTTGTCATTTCGTCAGTCTTATGAAAATTTCTCATGTTAAAGGGAAATTATATACGGTAGAATCCCAATAATTCAAATGCCACGGGACCTGTATGAATTATCGGGAGGGAAAAATTAAAAAAATTAAAAAACCTATTAATCCGAAGAATTGTTGGAAGGAAAGAAAGGATTGAAAATGTAAGTGAAGCTCAATTTTCCCTCTCTCCTTTCAGTGAAAAGATTACAAATGAATGAGAAGAACTTGTCTCTCTCCTCCCCCCTCTTGAAAAACAGAACGAATTAACCAACTTTGTAAGCTGCAAATACGAATTAGAAGACGTTTTAAGTGACCTTGGACATACAAATAATACGAATTACCGGAGGGGACTGAAAAACCAACTCCGGGACTTTAACAATTTTGAAGCAATGAAGATGGGTATGAAGAGAAAAAGTAGGGGAGAAGTAAATTTTTGCCGTTTGTCTTTTTATTTTAAAAAACATTTGTTTTTAATATTTATATTATTAACCATAACCCCCCCCCCTTCCCCTCTCCGAAGGATCATCCTAAAACATAAACAGAAGGGTTTCTTAAAAAAAAATAAAACCTCCCCCTCCAGCCCAAGTCGAAAATCCTGGATATGTCACAGACTACAAAATTTTATAAACCAATAAAAATTAACAATCATAATTAGATTTTGAAAGGAATTTTATAAATCTAACAAATGTTAATCTCTAGGTAAATTAAATTTCAAATAAAAAACGGCATATATTGTAATAAAATTGCCAGATTAAAATTAAAGAAAAAAAAATTCAAATTAATCTGCGGGCCGGTTAAAATCAAATATAAATCGAGGGCCGTAATTTGGAAACTCCTGCTTTTAAGTTTGGAAACCCTTGCTCTAAATAATAAAAAATTTCAACATTTTTTTGCACAAGGTAAATAGATATCTTTATAAAATCAGAGATGTTCAAAGTATCCCCAAATCGGGAATAACTTAGATCAGACGCATTTTATTTATTTTTTTCAGAAAATAATAAAGATTAAGATTATCATAGTATACGTATATAGACAGCAAAAATTATTATTTTTCATTTTTAGCGTAAAAACATACAGAGTTATTCATTTAAATATGAAAATTGATCTCCAGTTGATGGCACACTCTATTTACAAAGGACTTAATCATCTAAACGCCAAGAAAAATGTATTTTCCACTATCTCCCGAGATTGGTTCGGTACTAAAACTAATATGGAAATAGTGTTATCAATAATTTACCCTGTTTAGGCAAGGGATACGGGATCATGAAGAAATCTTCATAGAAATCCATTATATCAGAAGCAGAATCGAGAGCGAATTCGGCTTGAGGTAAAAGATGTTGAGGTGAATAAACAGAAAGTGAAACGCCTTTTGAAGTGCTCCTGGTTAAATGTTTATAATCACAAACGACAAATGCCACGAGATAGGTGCTCATCTCAAGGGATTCTTGAAAGTCATCTCTTAGCTGAAACAAAAATAAAAAACATAATAGAATAAATACAGGGAAGGGAATAAAAAGTTATGAGCGTTTTTTGACGATGAAATAGTTAGAGTTATCCGATTTAGATCAAATATGCACTGTTTTGCCCTATTGGCAAAGAAGTTGACCAGCTTATTTTCAAAAGTCTTTTTTGAGACAAGTTTTGTACAATCAAGAAAATTTTGTAAGTCGGTTTCGTTACAGCAAAGAATCGCAAGCATCAATTCGGTCCACCCATATATTGAGCTTCTTCTGGAGACCAGCCTTCGGCCTCGCGTCCATTGGAAGCAGAAAGTGCGAAATTTAGTTCGAAAACGTTCGAATAATCCAAACACTTATAGTTAAATCAGCTCTCCTCGTCCAGTAGAACATTTCATTCGCGCTAATCGTAACATAGAGTTGCGACCAGCGAACCTATGCAATTTTGTTCAAACGGCCAACCTACCACCCTTCATGACAAATCATGACAAATCTAGACTCCCCATTATGGATTGTGAAAAATTTATTCTCCTTGTTCGAGAGAGAAAATATTTGTATGTTACTTAATGACGTAAACCATTGAACAATAAACAAATATCTTACCTCTAAAAATAATTTAATTATTTACAAAAACCTGACCTAACATCCGTCAAAAAATCGATCGTGAAAAGAAACTACCTATAACGCTCAATGCATTGAAGTTTCAACCGGTCCTGCATCGATTCTTAACTTTTATTACATATGAGAAATGTCTAAAGTAAATTGTAGGAGGAGATTTCTCTTTGCTGAATCTTTCTAATCTTGTAGAAATGTTTTCCAATATATATTGCCATTCTGAAATATCTGAAGTGGTGGTTTTCTTTTGAAATATAAATATGTATATCGTTAACTCAATTTTTCCGTCTTTACCGCCTTTGACGCAAACGACGTACAATTAAATTAGATTCTAAGGCAACAAATTCGCTGTCAGATAAGGCCATGTTGACCAAGCAAGGTTATATTTGAAGTTCGCAGGTTTCTGCTTCCAATTGATGCGAGGCCTTATGCAAATGGTTTGAAACGATTTTCTGACTAATCTTCAGTTGGTGGGGAATGGAATAAGTGATCACATGCCGGTCCGAATCGACAGAGCGCGCAACTTCAAAGTTCATATTACCAAATCGGAATTGTTGGAACCACCGCTTTGCTGTTGCATACAACTAGCGAAAAATCTTTTACTTCACCCAATATTTTGAAATCTTTCAACTTATGCCCAGTTGCTAGAAAATATTGAACCGATAGCTTATGTAACTATTAAGCAACGCTTTTTGATTGTTAGAGGTATTGGTTCGATATCCGACATTCCAGAAACCGGGCATTAAACTATAAATTCTTCGACAATCAACATGTCAATTAAGAAAATGTTAATCAAATATTTTGAGAGAGCGGTGAAAGAAAGAAGTAAACTTTTAAATTGATATTACCAAAATCTTTCCTCTATAGATTCCATCCTTTTCCGTATCGGCGACAGGCATATTAAAAAGAGCAATATGAAAAGGATCTCGTAGAACAGAAAGTTTGAACCGAGCTTTAAGTTGTGGTTCATCGAAACATGGAAAAGCCGAACGGGCATGAGTGGGCTCGAAATGAGTGGTCGCCAGGTACCTGCAAAAAACAATCAATATAACCAATTAGTGGAGCTAAATGAGGATGCTGGATTATGCCTTTCAATCAATTTAATACCAATATCTATTAAAGGGTAAATCAACTTTTGAATTCCCAAATGGGACATTAAATTAATAATTAAATCGATCAGAATGGGAACAAAAAGGTTTTTTTTTCTGCGGCATAAGCTTATGAATTCAATTTAGATTGCGAAGTACTCAGTTTATAAATTATTTTTTTTGAATTGACTCTAAACCAGACGAAAGGAAAAGAAATCCCGTTCAAAACGTTCTTCTTAACTCTTAAGAGCTCCATACACGCTGTACTTTGGTAAGCGAGCCCAGCTCGGCTTGCCTTCAAACGAGCCAAATCCGCAAGTGTGTGGGCTCTAACGAGGCGAGCCGGGACAGATCCGCCTGAGCCTTTTGTCCGGCTCGGCTCGGGGGCAGATCCATAAGTGTGTGGGCTCTCTTTATTTTATTTTTGGCTCGGCTGGGCTTGCGAGAGCCCACACACTTGCAGATTTCTCTCGTTTGAAGGGGAGCCGAGCTGTGTGTGGGTGTGGTGAAAAATTGCTGGATCCGGCTCGCGTACCAGAGTACGACGGCTTTATTGATATGTTTTTGTTTTTTATTATTCTTTGTATCATCTATAGCACTTTGTTTGAAATCATTTGATAATAATTTGTTATCGTTTTTAATGGGCTGAATTGATATAGAAATTACACAACTTTTTTTTTTCACTCTTGAATTATAAGTAGAGAGCGGAAAAAAAGTCTCTTATTTTTGGAAAAAAGTCGCCTTTAAAGTCTATTCTTTTTTAGCCAAATAGTCGGTAAAATGCCTGTTTTTGGCAAAAAAAGTCCCTGTCAATTTTAACAATTAATAATATTAGAAAGTAAAAGAAATCGAGAATAACCGATAACCGAAATATGGCAGAGTTAATTTAGAATTTAATTAAATAAATAAAAAAATTTAATTTAATTAGTACAAAAGTAAAAATCTGGTGTGACTGATCACATAGGATACAATTTTCTGTGCTTGTCACACCAGATTTTTTTGTCGACATATATGTATATCTTTGGAATGGAAGATTTATTGCAATATTTTCGATCAAGGTATCATAGGCCAGGTTGTAATAATAAAAATATTTTTTTTTAATATTACAACCTGACCTATGATACCTTGATCGAAAATATTGCAATAAATCTGCCATTCCAAAGATATTCAAATTTTAATTGCACTAATCCATTAAAAAAAAAAAGACATATATGTAATTTCCGCCGATTTATTAGAATTAAAGATGTAAAACATCAAAAGTCGGTCATAAAAGTCGCTTTAAAAAAAAAAAAAGTCTCTGAGATGCAAAAAAGAGCCAAAAAAGTCGTTTTTGAAAATCTCAAAAAACGTTTCTTTTTCAGTGGAGATATCAAAGAAAATCTAGAAAAGTCTCAAAATTGTCAAAAGTCGAAAGACTTTTTTTCCCGTTCTCTATTTAAAGTTCTGGTAATGAGAAATGGCTTGAAGCTAAACTTGTTTTTAATTCAAAAATTTAATATTAACAAAAAAACATAATTAATCCTTTTTATGAAATTAAGTTTGGATAGCTCTTGAAAAAGTTAGTAGTGGTCATTAAATCTTTTAATTAATATAATAAATGAAAGAAGAGATGGGGATGGGGAAAGTATATATATAATTTGGAGAATATTTTGCTATTGGTTTTTTTTTTTTAATAAAATTAATGGATTTTTTTTTTTTTTTTTTTACAAACACTCATGAGATATAAATTAACTGCTAAATGGAAACATTAAAGGTTATCCATCCATCTTTTTAGCAAGACATATAAAAAAGCATAAATCTTTTACTTTTTTTTTTTCTCCATTAAAAGTTTCCTTTTTTTTGTGAACATTATTTTAATTAAATTGCTTAAACGAATTTGCTTGTTTATGTCTAATATAAATTAGAGTTGTAAAAAAGTATTTGGATTAAGAAGAAATTCCGAGGTCTTTTTTGAAAATTAAAGTATAAAGAAGATAAGGAGAAAAAAAAGCATCATTTTTCTTTATCGATTTCGATGTTTTCTACTTAGAGGTGCGTAGCTAAGGGTCAGGGGGTGGGGGTGCCTCCCTCCCCTCCCCCAGGTTGAATCGAGACAGCAAATTAATCTTTAAATAATTATATATATATATATATATATATATTTGAATAAGATGACTTTGAGGATGTGCAAGATATAATATAACTTTTTTACTTGATTTAAGGTAAATTCAGAATGTTAATAAAAGTTTTTTTAAAAGATTTAAATTTAAGATCAGATTAAGTTTGTAAGCCTTATGTTTTTGAAAATATGTATCTTAATTTTAGGCCTGATGATGGTCATAAATGGTGACCGAAACTGAGAATTTGGGAAATTTTTTATTAAAATTCATTCATTCCATCTGAATTTACCTTAAATCTTCGAAATTCATTTATTTGAAGGATGTATATAGCTGACTGTTGATAATCAAATATGAAGAATAAATGAGCAAGCGGCTAGTTATATTTCAATTTATTAACAAACCAGGGCCGACGTTTCGGTCACGTATGGGACCACCTTCAGGGCCAGGTTAATGTTGGTGTTTGTTAATAAATTGAAATATAACTAGCCGCTTGCTCATTTATTCTTTGTATTTGAAATTCATTTAGTAAGATATCAAGGAATAGCTCGATTCGGACTTGACAAGTGATGATTGGAAAAGCCTGGTGTAGATAGATGAACGACAAATGAAAATGCTGGAGGTATTTCATTTGTCGTTCTTTTAGATTCTCTTTAAAATGTATATTCTCATTTTGTCATTGAAATCTTCTGAAGACCATTTACTTTTTTTTTTTTAAGAAAACATTCACAATTTTTTCTCATTCACACTCACATTCACACAGTCTTTACGGCGACTGAGGCCATTCAAGATTTTAAACGATACTGTAGGTTTAATATATCTATTGGGGTCCAGGCATTCTATTTAATTTGGACACTTTACTCTAGTAATTCATAGGAAAAATAGGAGAAATGGTTGCCATGGTGACAAAATATAAATATTTTCCCATACTTATAAATTTTACATCTTGAAATTCAAATGCACTGTACTGTCGGAAACTAAATATATGTCGATACGAAAAATCTGGTGTGACAAGCACAGAACACAACTTTCAATTACCGAAGGTAAGAGAAAGTTGTGTGCTGTGCGCCAGTCACACCAGATTTTTTCTTAACAATTAAATCAACCCCTTTAGGAACCCAACTGAGAAGAAGAATTTAATTTTTAATAAAGTAGTCAGTCCATTTTAATCAAATGTCGGTGGGGAATAGTTAAAAATAGAATTTGAACTTTATTCTTAGACTTTGTAATATTAGAAAGTAAGTTAAGTTTGTTGTTGATTTGTTACCTGCGCTCGCCTGTTGCCGTCACATAACTACTAATATAGAATCCTTCGAGTTCTCGTGACAGCCGAGTGTTATAACGTAAACTCAAAGTGTAGTTTTGATGGGGTTTGAATTTTTCTCGAATTTCCACGTAAACTTGATGGGCCTTTCGATATTCAAGCATTCGGGTCACGTTCATTTCATCGCCTCGTGCATTTTGTAAAGACTAGAAAAAAAAAAAGAAAAGGAATTTTTTTTATTAATAAAATAAAACTATTGATATAGAATATAGGAAAATTTTTAAAGAGTGATAGATGAATAAATTATTTAATTTTCCTACTTATAAATAGCATTATTAGGCTCTCCAGTGAAAAGGTTGATAAAAACCCTCTTTTCCTCTAATGTGTTTGAATTATTTACCTAATTTTTGGATGATAAAGAAATATTATATACAGTTTTTTTATATTCTTGGGCTGTGACGTAATACTCAATTGGTTGAAGCAAAAATTAGCAGGCAAAGTGTTCAATTTTCTATCTCTTGCTGTTTTTTTACTTTATATTAATGTTCTATCTTATAGTTCGAAATTTGACAAACATCGTGTACGCTGATGATATCTCAGTGCAGATTCAAGAGGACCTAAATAACTGATTCGATTCTTAAGATTAGGTATAGAATAAGAATAAATCAATGGTAGTCAACTTTTGCTGTAGAGGGGATGTCGGTGACGCTGGTCCGTTGGCGAGGAATTCAATTTGTCCAGAATTATGAAATTCTTAGGAACGTATAGGCCTATAGGCAGCAGAAGTGGAGATTATTTGGACCCTGTTACGCATGAGTGTGTCAAGCGCCAGCTACCGAGTTTTGAGAAAATTAACACTAAAGTTTTTTGTTTTCATTGGATTATATATAATTTTTTTGTCAATTGTGCAAGTAACATTAAATATAAATTTTTTTAGGACATATTTCATAAAAAAATACTATTAATTATAGCATTTGAAACAATATTCCGTGCTTAACTCAATTTTTAAAGACTTACAATAGTGGAATAGCCAACGGTTGGTGTAATGAAAACCTCGGCCACTCATTCTGTGGCCTTCTTCAGGTACAATTCAGCTAACCAACCTTTGTAATCTTAGCTGAATTGTACCTGAAGAAGGCCACAGAATGAGTGGCCGAAACGTTGTAATTTTTACAAATAAACCACAGTTAAACCGAAAATATAATTCTTTTACTAAAAATAATTTCCTTGTTTCCATAAAAAATTACTGAGCCCGTTCCTTTATCACATTTATCTTTTATTAGATTTCTTTCTTTTTTTATAACTTCTCACATTTTTGTTCGTTTAATCGTTGATGAAGATACAAATAAATAGTAGTATATTTACAAGAAAAAACATAAAGCTCTAGTAACCCGAGATTATCACGTATCCGCCCGCAGTTCCCCTTTGTAATTGAGTTGTTGTTTGCCTTTGGGATCTCTGACAAGTCCTCTCGAATTATTTCATAATGAGAAAAAGGGGCTCTCGGATCACCCTCTCTTGAGAAGGTGTCACCTTACGAGTCCCTTAAGACGTTCCAAATGGTCGCGTTCTCTCCCTCACTCTTTGACATTCATATTCATTACGTTAACGATTGTCCTGGGATTGTTAATTTGATAGAATGCTTGGAAGAGGTTTACACTAATCTTAAACAAAATAATGACTTATTGATGATGAAGCAAACAGATATGGACATTCTGTCGCCAGAGATGTCTTGGAGAAAGTTGTTTTGTTTTACGACAGTCACTCGTCGACAAGACAAAACGACTTCATTGTTGGCGACAGAATGTATGCGGATGTCGAGTTTATTAATAAAGAAAAATATAAACTGAAAACTAATCGTGATCTTTTTCTATTACATCAGTATTTGTCACAAAAATCTATCAAAAAATTCTCTTTTTTTATAGTAAGAATTTTTTTTTTAAATGTTCTATTAAAAAAAGTTAGGCACGAAGAAGCAGACCAAGAAAAAGAAAAAGCTTGTCGAATGGTGTAATATATTTAGAAAGGAATGATTGAAAAAAGAAAACTTACATGGTCAGTTATTGTAAGATTGTTGCTATGGAAAACTATGAAGTTCACTTCCTTTCTCACTTGAAATTCAATCCAAACTTCACCTGAAAAAATAAATATATATATACAGTATTTATAATTATTAGGGCTCGGATTTAGGCACTACAAACCTCAAAATAGGCAGGCAACTAAGCACTAAAAATTATTAAAATAGGCACTTAAAAAGGCATTTATTGTAAAATAGGCACTTAAAAGGCACTTAAAAGGTATTATTTAAGAAATAATATAAAAAATTTTAAAATTGATGCCTCTTATTTTTGGTAATCTGGTGTGACTGGTCGCACAGCACAAAATTTTTCCCTAATTTCGGTAATTTAAAGGGCATTCTGTACTTGTTTGCCAGAATATAAAATTACAAATCAAATTTTTAAGTACTAATTTTTAAAATTTTACATTAAAAATAATTTTTTTTTTTTCGAAAAAAAGTATTTTTTTTTAATCTCGAGGGGGAGTGGAGGGGTAATTACCCCTACCCCACTCCCCCGAAATATATTTTCTGATAATTCCAAAAATTTTAATTTAGCTCGTAAAAATTTGAAAATTGGCTATTTGAACTAAAATAGAAATTTAAAACGGTATTTTATAGGATTTTAGAAATAGGCACTAAAACCCAGAATTGGCCAAAATATACATTTTAGGCACTAACAAATGCCTCTTATTTTATTCAGAATTTCATGAAACCTATACATATCATATTGGCCTAAATTTTAAGCCATAAATGAAAAAAAGGCAATAGGGCGAACCGAGCCCTAGTAATTATCTTTTTGTTGATTTATTTTTGATTGTTGATGTCGTAATAATAGGCTGTTTAAACTTTACATATCATTATTAATATTCTAATAAGGATCTCGAAACTTCGGTTGAAAAGAGAAAAAATCTGTTGTCAGAATCCTTTCACAATTCAAATGAGTCAAATTATTTGCTAGTTTAAATTTCATTTCAAGCCAAGTGAACAAAGACCTTGAAATAATGAAGTAAGGGTTTTAACTCTGCTCCAAAAAATGGCGAATTAGAAATACCATCATACGTTCTAGGGATTTATAAATTCGTTTGTAATTTTACCTTTTACTTCTAATGTGGTGAGATTAGGATGTATGCGTAGCTCGTAGCGTACAGGCCTGAGCCAAGGAGGTAATCGTACATCGTTCCATGGAAAGACCTCGTTGTTGGTGGCTATTGGGGTGCCATTGGCCGTGCCAGGGCTGACGAAGTCGCCTGCCTCCTCTGCTGGCAGATTGGCTGGCCGCTCGCCCTGGCACGGACATTCTAAAAGCACATTTAAAAGTCAGTATCAGTGCAGATTAGATTTTCAATAATTATAAAATAAAAACAATCTATTAAATAAATGCGAAAATGAATTACTATTTCAGCCATCTTTGAGAAAAATGAGAATAGCCAACTTAAAAACTGAGAAATAACTATTTTCATATACATTTTTAAATTAAGAATTAATCTTCAAAATGTTTTGTTTGAAATAAATAAAATTGTTAATTAATATAATGGGAAAATTTGTTTTAATATTTTTTTATAGAAAAAATTCTAGTGGAAATTTTTTTTTGAAAACGATAAGAGTGGTGTCACCACACGGCAATCGTCAAAACTACACAGTGCATTGACCCATTGACCTAAATTTGAAATCATATGGAATGTCATTGACCCATTGCATTTTCAAGATCTCTCTCTCTCTCTTGGGTGTTGTTTGTGTCCTTTTCCCAGCGTGGGTTTTGGCTCCTGGTGGGTCTCCTGCTGTCCCCTGTCGCCCTGCGCTCTCGCCGCTCCGGTTCTCCTTGCCGTGGTGTGTTGTTGTTCCTTCTTTGTTTCTTTTTCCTTTTTTTTTTGTTGTGTTTTTCTTTTTCTTTTTTCTCTCTCTCTCTCTCTCTCTAAAAGCTGGAAATAATCAGGAATAATAAAAAATAAAATTAAAAACTATATTTTTCATAAAAATAAATAATAAGTATTAAAAGATATTATATTTAATTGAAAATTAGAAATCTTTAAAATTATTTTATTTAAAGGGAAACTTTTGTAAAATGAGCAGAATGGTTATTATCTTATTCGTCGGGGGGGGGGGGGGGAAAAATTCAAAAACAGAGGCAGTGGGAGGGAGGTATAACAATAAATAACAATATTGTTTAAAAATAACAAATTTATAAATAACATCCGACGACTTTGGTCTCAAACTGACTGGGACGAGGGCATCCAGGGGGGGCAGATGCCGTTGTCGGGAGGCGCTAGCCCCTCCCCTCCCCCACCCTCCGTAGCGCAGTCCCCGTTTGAAGTGAAGAAGTAAAATGCTACTGAACTTTTCCAAGTGGTATAATTCGAATTTCCTAAGTAAACCCAACTAAGGGTGGAATTGCTCTCTCCACCGTTTGTGACTCACTCAATTGGTTTGTTGGAGGGGAGGAAATCGACTACATCGTCGAGGGATGCTGTGTGGGTCTTTCCTTCTTCCATTTCGAGGGTGAATAAGAGAAAAAAAAGAGAGTGTTGCCAGTTCCTAGCAGGAGCTTATCTACTCATTTAATTTAAGAGGAAATAAAATTTTATCCTGATTTTCTTTTACACTAACAAACTGATAAGAAATAAATCGTTTTAAAAACTGATAAGAATAAATAATGTATAGTGGAAACAAGGGCGGATCCAGAGGTGTTTCTCGGGGGGGGGGGGGGGGGGGTAATCTGGTGTGACTCTTCGCACAGCACACTATTTTTTTTTAATTTCGGTAATTTAAAAGCTCATTCTGTACTTGTTTGCCAGAATATAAATACACATCAAATTTTTAAGTATTAATTTTAAAATTTTACATTAAAAATAAATTTTTTTGCGAAAAAAGGTATTTTTTTGATCTCGGGGGGGGGAGTAATTACCCCCCTTTACCCCCCCCCCCCCCTTGTATCCGCCCTTGAGTGGAAATAGGTTCATTTCACAAGCTGAACCTTGTTGATAATATAAAAAATACTCTTAAAAATTAAATAAAAAAATTATTTTATCCATTTTGTACTAATATGATAATATCCAAATGTCATTAAAATTATATACAGTAAATTATAAAAAGATAGCAACGAGTCTGCATCGGCCCACTCATCATCATATCAGGATGCATATTCAATTTTGATGGATATATACATTTTGAGGAGCCCTGAAACCAAAAAGGTGATTTTCGCAACATGGTCTGTCTGTCTGTGATTAAAAAAAATGCCTTCATTCTACGCGCCATCTCCCCCACTCCCCACCTCATTTTGACAGGGGAAAGGGAAGCCAGCCATCTTGGAAGCCAGTTGGCCTTTGGCACGCCATTCGTTCACTTCATAGTCGCGTTTTTTATTAAAAGTTTTTATTTATTTTGTGTTTATTAGTGTTCAGCAGTGTTTCAATTAGTGCCCTTGGATAATGGATTATTAATTTTAATGGTCGTCATCTTCGTCTTAGTCTCACACTGCGGGGTCTACTCAGGATTTTTATTAACGGTATTTCTAATATTTATTCTCACTCTCTCTATTCTCTTATAGAATTGTGTATCCTAAAATTTTCTACCATATAAATTTGTATTTGATAAAAATCCTATTTCATATTTTTTTATTATATAAATGTCTTATAATATCATTTTAATAATTCGTTATTAAAATATATTTCTAACAAAATCCATTTTACTTGGAAGCAAGGCATTCTTGGAACTTGAATGTCACGTGCATAAGAGAATCAAATCATACAACAAGCTTGCTCTTAGTTAGTTCGAACTCTCGCCGCTTGGTGCGCTTGCCTCAATCCCTCAACCTGAGGTGATATCAAAGTGTCTTTCCTATTTTTAATACTCCACAATTTATAATTCATCTTTTCTTAAAATAAATTTGCTTTATGAAAGGTATATTTTAATTTTATTTGTTTTTTGTTAGGCGGTTATAATTGGATAAAATTAATAGGTGATGATTAGAAATATAATTACTTTCTCTTACCTCTATATGTTAATATATAGAGGGAGAAAGTATTGAATTCATGTCAAAAATTCGATGTCGAGATTTTGATGGATATACCCGTTTTGAGGTCCCCTGAATCCAAAAAAGTGGTTTTCACGACATGGTCTTTCTGTGTGTCTGTGTTCAATTTAAAGCATGAAGAAATTGAGCTAGGCGGTTGAAATCCCCCCCACTGGGTATGCCTCTGCCAACTTCTTTTATGCTAGGGAGAATGTCCTAGTTTGAGGAGGTGTTTCCTCAGAGCCGACTCCTTTCGAGAATGCATCACTAATAGAGAGCCTTCCATAGGACGGGATGTCCCAGCAACTCCATTGTGGTGAGATCCAATATTCCAATCCAGTGCCTGCTTGAGGATTTGTTTACATTAAATAAATATTTTTATTTAATGAAAAAATCCCCCACGCTCAGGATTTGAACATGGATCTTCTCTGTAGAAGCCGATACCCTAGCTCGCTACACCAGCAAGCCCCATTTTTTTTAATTAAATAAACACATTTAGCTCTTAATGTCGAATGAAAAAATTATTATGCCTATAGAAAATATTCTAAGCATCAAATTTTAGTCTTGAAACGTCTAAAAAATCAAATTCCAAAATTTATTTTGACAGGCGAGTCTTGTTAATTAAATAAAGGCCTAAATAGAGAAATAGTGAATAGAGCATTTAGATGGAGATATCAGAAAAAAAAACAATTTTTCTTTTTTATAACCCCCTATTTTTCATAAATAGGGCAATAAACTCTGAACTTGACCTCTTCCAAAAAAGAGCAAAGTCATTCAAGCCACTAAACAGCTGATTGAAAAAATACGATTTTTTTAATTCCAGGAAAATAAAGACAGGCCAATACTTTATTATTTTTTTTATTTTTTTTTTCAAAACACTCACACTTTTTTTCCCATTCACACTCACACTTCACAGTGTCTTTTCGGCAAATTAGGCCATTTAAGACTTTAAACGATACTCGTGGGATTTTGTAAATATATCTATTGGGGGGTCGAGGCATTCTTATTTGGTATCCAAATGCCTTAAATAAAATCTGCCTGAGATCCAAAACCGCGACCCTTGGAATACAAGGCAGGCGCGCTACTA
>JAKCPI010030715.1:0-22870 GCA_023213315.1 Euborellia annulipes
TAAACGTCACTTTCGCATCAATGGTTTTATCTGCATCTGCCGTTAAGCCACTGCCCGGTACACTTACTGTCCATGTACCCGCTGTACTATCTACAGTTGCAGTATAAGTTATCCCATTAATAACAACTGTAACGGCTGTATTCGCCGCATCTGCCGGAACGTTTTTGAGAACACCTGTAATCGTAACGTTACCAGCTGCTTCTGAGGCATTAATCAAGTTGTCCGCTGTGACAGAGTCAACTGCAAAGTCAACACCATCCGTATTTGGACCAACTGCATCAACAATAGCTGTGCCCGGCAATGACGGGTTGCCTGCCGGATCTGTAGCAATCGCTTCAACTTCATCGCCATCATTAAGACCTGGATTTGGCACAGTCCAGTTACCATCCGGTCCTGCAACTACACTTGCTGTACTGCCATCAGGATAAGTTACTGTCACTGTTGAACCAGGTTCTGCTGTACCTGTAATTGGATCTGTCCCGTTAACCGGGTCAATCACTGGTGCATTTGGTGCTGTGGTATCAACTGTATACGTTTGTGTATCATTAACAGTGCTGCTATTACCTGCTGCATCTGTAAACGTCACTTTCGCATCAATGGTTTTATCTGCATCTGCCGTTAAGCCACTGCCCGGTACACTTACTGTCCATGTACCCGCTGTACTATCTACAGTTGCAGTATAAGTTACCCCATTAATAACAACTGTAACGGCTGTATTCGCCGCATCTGCTGGAACGTTTTTAAGAACACCTGTAATTGTGACATTACCTGATGCTTCTGAGGCATTAATCACGTTGTCCGCTGTGACAGAGTCAACTGCAAAGTTAACACCATCCGTATTTGGACCAACTGCATCAACAATAGCTGTTCCAGGTAATGATGGGTTGCCTGCCGGGTCTGTAGCAATCGCTTCAACTTCATCGCCATCATTCAAACCCGGATTTGGAACAGTCCAAGTACCATCTGTGCCTGCAACTACACTTGCTGTGCTGCCATCAGGATAAGTTACTGTCACGGTTGAACCAGGTTCTGCTGTACCTGTAATTGGATCTGTCCCGTTAACCGGGTCAATCACTGGTGCATCAGGTGCAGTGGTATCAACTGTATATGTTTGCGTATCGTTAACTGTGCTGCTATTACCTGCTGCATCTGTAAACGTTACTTTCGCATCAATGGTTTTATCTGCATCAGCAACTAAACCACTACCCAGTACACTTACTGTCCATGTACCTGCTGCACTGTCTACAGTTGCAGTATACGTTTGTCCATTAATAACAACAGTAACGACTGTATTCGCGGCATCTGCCGGAACGTTTTTCAAGACGCCTGTAATGGTGACATTACCTGCTGCTTCTGATGCATTAATCACATTGTCTGAAGTAACAGAATCAACTGCGAAGTTCACACCGCTTGTACTTGGTGCTCCAGTATCAATTGTCACGATACCTGTATCTGTACCCTTATTACCTGCTGCATCTGTTGCCGTCACGGTAATGGTATGTGGACCGTCAGTGAGTGTTGGCAAGCTATTGTCTGCAAGGGTCCAAGTGCCGTCACCATTATTCACTGCTGGATAGTTCACACCATCTACAGTCACAACAACTGTTGCTGTTGGATCGTTTACTGTACCAGTTAACGCAGGTGTGCTGTCGTTGGTCAGTACATCCTCAAGAGCTACTGTCGGTGCAGATGTATCAACTGTATATGTTTGTGTATCGTTAACAGTGCTGCTATTACCTGCTGCATCTGTAAACGTCACTTTCGCATCAATGGTTTTATCTGCATCTGCCGTTAAGCCACTGCCCGGTACACTTACTGTCCATGTACCCGCTGTACTATCTACAGTTGCAGTATAAGTTACCCCGTTAATAACAACTGTAACGGCTGTATTCGCCGCATCTGTTGGAACGTTTTTGAGAACACCTGTAATCGTAACGTTACCAGCTGCTTCTGAAGCATTAATCACGTTGTCCGCTGTGACAGAGTCAACTGCAAAGTTAACACCATCCGTATTTGGACCAACTGCATCAACAATAGCTGTTCCAGGTAATGATGGGTTGCCTGCCGGGTCTGTAGCAATCGCTTCAACTTCATCGCCATCATTCAAACCCGGATTTGGAACAGTCCAAGTACCATCTGTGCCTGCAACTACACTTGCTGTGCTGCCATCAGGATAAGTTACTGTCACGGTTGAACCAGGTTCTGCTGTACCGGTAATTGGATCTATCCCGTTAACCGGGTCAATCACTGGCGCATTTGGTGCAGTGGTATCTACTGTATAAGTTTGCGTATCTTTAACTGTGCTGCTATTACCTGCTGCATCTGTAAACGTTACAGTAGCATCAATAGTTTGATCTGAATCTGCCTTTAAACCACTGCCCGGCACACTTACAGTCCATGTACCTGCTGCTTTATCAATAGTTGCAGGATAAGTTACCCCATTAATAACAACTGTAACGGCCGTAGTGGCCGCATCTGCTGGAATATTTTTCAAAATACCAGTAATCGTGACATTACCTGCTGCTTCAGATGCATTAAGTACATTATCAGATGTAACTGAATTAACAGAGAAAGTTACCCCATCTGTATTTGGTGGAGTGGTATCGGTAGGTGTTGAAGAGTCGTCATTATTACTATCACTGTTTGATGCTGCGGCAATAATACCACCTGCAACTAATGGGATAGCCCATAACCACGGGTTTATGCCCGCATCGTGATAAAGCAATGGTTCAATTGAAGAAATAGGCTGATAAATAACATCAGACACCAACTCTTGTGGTGCCTCTGCTGGTAAAGCCGCTGGTAAATCTTCTGCTACGAGTGCTTGTGGTTCAACATCGCTGTCGGCATCAGCATCAGCATCAGCATCCGCGTCTGCATCATTTTCAGCATCTTTGAATTTTGCCCAAATTAGCTGTCCATTTTCGTCTTGAAAAACAAGGCTGTTATCTTTAGGCTCAGCTGTTCCACTAAAAAAGCCTTCAATAACAATAGTCTCACCATTTTTCAGGCGAATGACTGCATTGGTTCCCTCCCTATTCACTACCAATACATCACTGGCAGCCACTTTTACCAATACGACCGATGCTTCTGTAAGCGAAGCAGAAGTTCCCTTGATGGTTGACAAGGTGTCGTGACTATCCTTGGCAATTATTTGTATTTCAGGCATATCTGTATTCCTTTTATATTATTGATTTAAATGATTTTATGTATAATTCTTTTTACTTAATGTTTTCAAGTTTTTGACCTACAACTTAAAAACATTAAGTAATGTGATCATTTTTACATTAACCACTTTAAAATAAAAAAAACAAATACTAAAGTACCTACAGAAAAAATTTTAATTAATACAAATTATATATAAGTCTTCTTTAAGTTTATGCTGTGTTAATTTAATGAGAAATTGCGTTAAATGTTTTATATATAAAACAAATTTCTTATTTTATTATTTACCATTTGTTGAAATGTCATTTAATTAAAATATTCATATAACAATTATTAATATCTTAATAAAATAAAATATATTATTAATATATTAATAAAATAAAATATATTATTAATGATATATATAGAAAAAAAGGCTTTAGGTAATATTTTACTATTACACTAAAACCTAATTTTTAAATATCTTATAAAATTTAAAACTGCAAATATTTAGAAATTATCAGGACTCTCAAATCGTTTTACTTCTTGTAACTTATTTGGGTCATGCATTGTTGCAATTCCATCTTCAGTTTTTTGGTCTACCAGAATATCTGGATTAAAAACGGTAATCGTTTCTCTACCCAGTGCATCCTCCCCAACAATATATTGAAAGCCTCTCCGATTCATCTTATGACACAATCTTTGATATAGACCTTTTAAACCTTCGGTTTCTTCATTCGGATTGTAATAGAAAGCATTCATCACAGCAGGCAGACCCAGACCACATACAATGCCTGATAGCAATACACTAATAAAAGTATAGCCAATCAGGATACTGCTATAGGGACTTAATGCAGGAATATTGGCAACTGCCAAAATCAATGCAAGTGAAATTCCGCCTCGTACCCCACCCCAAGATAAAATGGTTAAACTACCATTATAACTTTTCATTTTTCGCATGTTCGGGAAAAAGGCAAAAGCCATAAAGTTGGCCGCAAAACGAGAGATATGTAAAATAAAGAACGCAACAATACCGCCTAAAATTAGGCTGAAGTTTAAATCAAGAATAAATAACTCTAAGCCAATTAAAGTAAACAGGAATGAGTTGATGATTCCTTCTACGGTATGCCAAAAATGATTAACTTCTTGAATCTCGCGCTCTTCTCGTATTTCTTTCCATTTGTTACCAACAATTAAACCACCGATTACACAAGCAATTGGTGCTGATGCATGAGCAAACAAAGCCACTAAATATGCTCCACTCGCGAGCAAAGCTGTTGTGAGAATCAGAGACTCCATTTCATGTTTACCACGTAATAGACGCAACACCCCTACCCCAAATGCCCAACCAATCCCGACCGCAACAACGATTTCATAGAGTAAAGCCTCTAATGTTGCCACCAACGAGAAATGTTCACCCTGTAGAACGTTGAGTAAAGTCATAAATAAGGCAATACACATTGCATCATTAAATAGTGACTCGCCTTCTAGCTTAACAATCAAATGATGCGGTGCACGAATCGAACTAAGTACACCTTTAATTCCAATTGGGTCTGTTGCCCCTAAAGCTGCGCCTAAAAGTAAAAGCACCAAAATTGGTACATGATATCCAACCAGTAGTTGGAACCCGTAGAGCAATCCACCAAATAAAACGGCGCAAATAACTAATGCAATGGTGGCCAAAATACTAATTTGCTTCCAGTAACTTCTTAAATCAGAAATTTTAAATTTAAGTGCTGAAGAAGTTAGAATAAAACAGATGACCCCATTAATTAAAAAATCATAAAAATCGATATGCCGTACAGCTTCTTCAATATTATGAATATTAATGGTAATAAACTGGTTACCGTTTAATAGACTTGCCCCCCATTGCAAAATAAAGACAAAAATTGCTGAGACCAGCGGTACACCAATAGCCTGTGGAAAGCCTAAAATGCGCTTATTAAAGATTGTGGTTGCTATTGATAGCGCAAAAACCACTGTGAATGCTTGTAGTAGAAAAAAATTACCCATGAATACCCTTCTTCTGGGTCAACGACCAAATAAGAGAAACTTTGTTAGATCGACCAAACTTAATAAAAACTGGCATGAAGAATGCCACAATCATAAAAACAGAAATTAGGGCACAAGTTTAACGAATTGAATGAACAATCTATCACTCTGTTAAATTTCTTAACATTATTTATAGTTATGATCTAAAGAAAAATGGATGAGCTTCTTAAATATGTCTAACAAGACTCATCCTAGAAAAGATTAAACTGGATTATTAAAAGTATCGCATTGGTTAATATCACCAGTTTTTAAACCCACCTGAAACCAGCGCATTCGCTGTTCACTACTACCATGAGTAAAGCTATCTGGAACAACCTGACCAGTAGAGCGCTTCTGTAAATAATCATCTCCAATTTTTTGAGCAGCATCCATCGCTTCTTCAATATCGCCTTGCTCTAAAAATTGATTTCGCTGTTGATTATGACTCGCCCAAATTCCCGCTAAACAGTCAGCTTGTAATTCTTGGCGAACAGATAATTGGTTACCTTCTGTTTGGCTTGCTTGCGCACGGGCTTGTTGTACTTGTGAAGAAATACCAAGCAAGGTTTGAACATGGTGTCCTACCTCATGTGCGACAACATAAGCTTGGGCAAAATCCCCAGCTTGATCTTGCCTAGATAGTTCACTTTGATTTTGCTCACCAGAAATTCCCATTTGCTGACGCATATCTTTGAAGAATTCTGTATCGATATAAACCTTCTGGTCCGCCGGACAATAAAATGGCCCCATGGCAGATTGAGCGGTACCACACCCAGACTGAATCATTCCACTAAACAACACTAATCTTGGCGGCGTATAGGTTTTACCTAACTGTTTAAATATAGGAGTCCACGTATCCTCTGTATCGGCCAAAACAGTTCCAACAAAATCAGAAGCTTCTTTTTGCTCGGCTGTTAAACTTTCCGGTGCAGTTGCATTTGACTGCTGTGATGCAGTGACCTGCTGAGTTGCCTGATAAGCTTGTTGTGGATCAACCCCAAAAAACTTCCACGCAACAAATGCAACAACCAAACCAATAATACTGATACCACCTGCTCTAGCACCGCCACCACCTCGGCGATCTTCAACATTGGTACTAATTCGACGACCTTTCCAGCGCATAATTTCCCTCTTCTTTTTAGAATGGCATCATGAACCCGATGCTTTTTTAGGCCACATTTTTTGTATTAAGCTTACGATTAATAGAACAATTGCACCCGCAACCAGTCCTATTCCAAAATTAATCAGTGTCGGTGTTAAAGCACCAATGATATTTCCTACCGCTGGTATAGTTTCTACATGATCCACTGTATTTTCGGTCAAGTGATGAAGTAACGGAATCGTATGATTAATAATCCCGCCACCAACTAAAAACATTGCAATAGTGCCCACGATTGAAAGTAATTTCATCAAAATAGGAGCAAAAGCTAATAGGCCTCGACCTATAGTTTGCTTAAATGAAGCAGTTTGCTTAGTTAAATATAATCCTAAATCATCAATCTTAACAATCATGCCAACTAAGCCATAAACGCCAATTGTCATGACAATGGCAATAATGCTGAGTACACTTACCTTAGTCATTAAAGTAGCTGTAGCAACTGTACCGAGGGTAATCACGACAATTTCGGCAGATAAAATAAAGTCTGTTCGAACAGCACCTTTGATTTTATCTTTTTCAAATGTTGCTAAGTCTAATTCTTCGTTTTCAAGCTCTGCTTTGGCCTCCTCAGGAGTAGAGGACTTTTTTATGCATAATGGTATGAAGAACTTTTTCCACTCCCTCATAACATAAAAATAAGCCTCCTAACATTAATAATGGATTAATCAACCAAGGCGCAATCACACTAATTAATAATGCTAAAGGAACTAAAATAAGTTTATTAACAAATGAGCCTTTAGCCACTTTCCAAACAATAGGGATTTCGCGGTCTGCACGAACACCTGTAACTTGTTGTGCATTTAAAGCTAAATCATCGCCTAAAACTCCAGCAGTTTTCTTTGCTGCCATTTTGCTCATTAAAGCAACATCATCTAAAATTGTTGCGATATCATCTAGTAGTAAAAGTAAGCCACTTGCCATTTCTTATCCAAGTTTGTATTTATTAGACTATTGTAAGATGATTTTTTTCAATTTCTGTAATTTTACTGAATAAATTCACAATATTATTTTAAGAAAAGTTTACCCAATCGCTGACGAATTTTTTTATTTCCCGTACAATAATGCCAATCTTTTATATTGCAGGGCTTACTACCCCTGATTAAGCCAATAAGACAGTGGAATAAATAATGAGTAATGTTGATCAGCGTCCAATTATTTTGACAGGCGACCGCCCAACCGGACAACTTCATCTTGGGCATTTTGTCGGTTCTTTGCGTTCTCGTGTAGGTTTACAGGATAGTCATCATCAACATCTCTTGTTAGCAGATGCACAAGCCTTAACAGACAATGCAGATAACCCTGATAAAGTCCGTCGCAATATTTTGGAAGTTGCTCTAGATTACTTAGCTGTAGGCATTGATCCAACAAAAACCACAATTTGCGTACAATCGTGCTTGCCAGCACTGAATGAGCTCACCATGCTCTATCTTAACTTCGTGACGGTTGCTCGCTTAGAACGTAACCCGACCATTAAGTCTGAAATTCAAATGCGTGGTTTCGAGCGTGATATTCCGGCTGGTTTCCTCTGCTACCCTGTTGCACAAGCTGCTGACATTACTGCTTTTAAAGCGACTGTGGTTCCAGTGGGTGAAGATCAGATTCCAATGATTGAACAAACCAATGAAATCGTACGTCGAATAAACCGTCAAATTGGCCAAGATCTTTTACCAGAATGTAAAGCTTTACTTTCCAACATGGCACGTTTACCTGGTTTTGATGGCAAGGCAAAAATGTCTAAATCATTAGGTAATACCATTGTTTTAAATGCTTCTGATAAAGATATCAAAAAAGCTGTAAACGCAATGTATACCGACCCAAATCATCTTCGTATTGAAGATCCAGGTCAGGTTGAAGGAAACATTGTATTTACTTATTTAGATGCATTTGATCCAAATAAAGAAGAAGTTGAAGAATTAAAAGCGCATTATCGTCGCGGTGGTCTAGGCGATGGAACTGTTAAAAAACGCCTTGAAGGTGTTTTGAAAGAATTGATCAGCCCTATCCGTGAACGTCGTGAAGAACTTGCTAAAGATCCTGACTACATTATGGATGTTTTACGCCAAGGTACAGATAAATGTCGTCTTATTACTCAACAAACCTTAGATGAAGTTAAAGACGGTTTAGGTTTATTTAAATTTTAATTCTCTTAAAAACTTAAAGCCCTTCGGGGCTTTTTTTATGCTTATTTAATTCATAGTATTAATTTTTTAGAATTACTAATGTATCCACTGTCATTCACATGCTTTTACCCTATTAACGTGAAGTAACACTTATTAACGCTAATAGCGATGAAGAATTTCTTAACTATCTCTATTATTCACTATGTAGGTTATTTCGTATGAACCTCACGACATTTCTCCTTAAACCGAAACTGTTTTTACAGATTCGTTGTTCTACGCAATGATCACCCCAATCATTGCGTATTTTTTTTGCCTATAATAATGTTGGCAATTTAGGGTAAAATTCAATTGAGTTACAGTAATGCTTCTGTTGAAAATGCTCAAACTTCTTTGTCTGATCAAGTGGTGAATAGCGCGCTACGCTATCGCTCACAAGCGCCTTTGATTAATAACTTAATGAATGAATTGGGCTTACAAGGTGGTGATGTCAATGGTTTGACTCAAGGGTTGAAACCAAAAGCGGAGTAAGGGTGATACACTCTGTTTTGTACTCCTATTTCAATGTAGACCGAAATGCTAAATGTTCGATCTACAATTTTCATCTTCCGTTTCACCCATTCCTATGGTGGAAATGAGTAATTAGATACCAAGTTCAGTATAAGGTTTAGCAAAATATCAAACAGGGCATCTCCCCTTGAATTAAATCACACATTGAAAAAGTATAGCGAAACAGATGCCCAACGCTTAATAAGAGAGGCGCTGACTACTAGCGACCTCTCGATGGATGAATAAACGTGAGGAACTAAGCTTTATGGACTAGAAGCTGGTAGTAAAGAGATTTGTTTAAGAGGCTCGCGTTTTGCCCCAAGTTCGCGAAGCTTTTCCATAAAAATAGATTCCTTTATTGGTAGACCACCAATGATTTTCCCTACTTCAGCGTTGATGATAGCAGCAACAATCAATCCACCGATTGCTCCCCTGCAGCGCCAGCTCCTGTGGCTTGACCGTAGCTCATATTTCCTGAGGAAAAGTTCTTACCAATTATGGCACCAGTAGCACCTCCTACTGTGCCAGCTGTGGCAAAGGATACTAGACTAACCTTATGGGATGCAGGTTCTTTAGTATAAGCTAGAGTATTACACGTCACATTGTCAGATGGAACTTCAACAGGCACTGCCTTTGTTGTGAAGTAGCGATAAATTTTGACTGGCTCCTTAGGGTCTTTTGGTAAGTAAAAGCCACCATCAGTTGCTGCAGGTTGTCCTGGAATTGATGGATAGTCTGGGCTTCGAATTGAAATACTACCAGGTGCCCCTCGAAAGAACGTGCCCTTTTCATCTATCTTTTCTGACCAATATGGTCCCCGTTCTAGACGAGTGGTCCACTCCACATTGAGTGGACCATAGAGCCCTGTAGTTGAAAGAGGCTCTTTGAGGAAGATACAAGTAAGTTCAACTGGTGTCTGTAACTTTTCTGGATTTGTGGCACACCCCGAAATTAAAGTGCAGAAGAGAATCACACTAGATATTTTCACATACATGATGATTGCCTTTGTCATTGATATTTTTGTAAAGATATAATTAGTCTACTAGATTTTATTTAGTAGACTAAGTCCATGAATAGTCCAATTATATTTCCCAGTAAAAAACCAATATCTCCATTGGGATTTTAAGATTAAAATCTAATGAATGAGGCTAAACATTTCTCTTTAAAAGGGAATATTTATAAGCGATTGAATATTAAGTTATTTATGAAAATTGGTATTAGTCATAAGGCTCTTCTTTTTCATCTTAAAGAATAAAAATAGATAATATGTAGAATTTAAATATCATTCAAAAAATTAATATTTTTTTCAATTCTAAAATCACTTCATCTTCACCATACAAGTACTCATCACCTTCAGGACATATAATGCTAGAATTAGAATCATACTCTCTATTATCTCTTCCTCTGAATTTAAGTCATCAAGAAGAACTTCTATTCTTTGTGTATTCTTGATAGAGATATCATTTTTATCTATAAATTTTTCGATACAATAAATTAATTCTTCTCTACTCATTTATTTTCCCTTGAATTAATTATTCAATGTTCTATTAGAATTAATATCATTTCATTTTAATAAAAAACCCCAATGTCTCCATTGGGGTTTTTTTAAAGATCAAAATCTAACGAATTAAGCTAAACCTTTCTCTTTTAAAACTTGTAACATTGTTGAACCAAGTTCAGCAGGGCTACGAGTGTAAGCCATTCCCGCACGTTCAAACGCAGCGAATTTCTCTTCAGCAGTACCTTGACCACCAGAAATGATCGCACCAGCGTGACCCATACGCTTACCTTTAGGTGCAGTTACACCAGCAATGTAACCTACTACAGGCTTAGTCACGTTAGATTTGATGAATTCAGCAGCTTCTTCTTCCGCTGTACCACCGATCTCACCGATCATGATGATTGCATCAGTATCTGGATCGTCTTGGAACAATTGAAGAGCTTCGATTTGGTTCATACCTGGGATTGGGTCACCACCAATACCGATACAAGTAGATTGACCTAAACCAAGCTTAGTTGTTTGAGCAACAGCTTCATAAGTCAATGTACCTGAACGTGAGATGATACCAATACGACCTGGTTGATGAATGTGACCAGGCATAATACCAATCTTACATTCACCCGGAGTGATCACGCCTGGGCAGTTAGGACCAACTAAACGAGTACCGTTACCGTTAGTTTCTAAGTAGCGTTTTGCTTTAAGCATGTCAATTGTTGGAACACCTTCAGTGATCACAACGATTAGACCAACACCTGAATCAACCGCTTCAACGATAGAGTCTAAAACGAATGGAGCTGGTACATAGATTACAGATGCATCTGCATTTGTTTCACGTACAGCTTCTTTCATTGTGTTGAATACTGGCAAGTCAAGGTGAGTTGTACCACCTTTACCTGGAGTAACACCACCAACAACTTTTGTACCGTAGTCTAAAGCTTGTGCAGAGTGGAATGTACCGTTTTTACCAGTAAAACCTTGTACCAATACTTTAGTGTCTTTATTAATTAATACGCTCATGATTGATACTCCCCTTACGCTTTAACTGCAGCTACAACTTTTTCTGCGGCATCAGACAAGCCGTTCGCAGAAATTAATTTCAAACCAGATTCATCAAGTAATTTAGCACCTAATTCAGCGTTGTTACCTTCTAAACGAACAACAACTGGAACAGTTACGTTTACTTCTTGAACCGCTGCAATAATCGCTTCAGCAATCATGTCACAACGTACGATACCACCAAAGATGTTAATTAAAACACCTTGTACAGATGTATCAGCAAGGATGATTTTGAACGCTTCGATTACACGTTCTTTAGTCGCGCCGCCACCAACGTCAAGGAAGTTTGCAGGCTGACCACCATAAAGTTTAATGATGTCCATAGTTGCCATTGCAAGACCAGCACCGTTAACCATACAACCAATGTTACCTTCTAAAGCAACATAGTTAAGATCAAATTCAGATGCTTTTAATTCACGCTCATTCTCTTGAGACTTGTCACGTAAAGCAGCAACTTTAGGTAAACGGTAAAGCGCGTTAGAGTCGATACCAACTTTTGCATCTACACATAAAATATCGCCATTTTCACGAACTGAAAGTGGGTTAATTTCGAATAATGCAAAGTCATTTTCAACAAATGCTTGGTAAGCAGCAGCCATAATTTTAACAAACTGGCTGATTTGCTTGTCTTTCAAACCTAATGCAAACGCAACTTCACGCGCTTGGAATGGTTGTAAGCCAACTAATGGATCAACTTCAACTTTGATAATTTTTTCTGGAGTTTCTTCTGCAACTTTCTCGATTTCTACACCACCTTCTGTAGAAGCCATGAAAGTAATACGACGGCTAGAACGGTCTACAACCGCACCCAAGTAAAGCTCGCGCTCAACTGGGTATACGTCTTCAGCAACAATAATGCTGTTTACAGGTTGACCATTTGCATCAGTTTGATACGTTACAAGACGAGTACCAATAATGTTGTTTGCAAATTCGATAACATCTTCTTTAGATTTTGCAACTTTAACGCCACCAGCCTTACCGCGACCACCAGCATGAACTTGCGCTTTCATTACCGCGAATTTACCACCAAGCTGTTCGAATGCAGCAACTGCTTCGTCTGCATTGGTTGCCAAGATACCTTCTTGTACCGGCATACCATATTCTTTCAATAACGCTTTAGCTTGATACTCATGTAAGTTCATTTAGTTACCTACTTAACTTTGTTTGTTGTCTTCAATTTGCGCAACATTCTCATGTTGTATATGCAAATTGCTGTCTACCTCTATCACCTTGATGTTTTTTTAATCACACCATCAAATGTGAAAAAGAGCGGAGAACCGCTCTTTATTTTATTTACGCTTACGTTGAATCGCGTGAATTGCACGACCATCTACAGCAAGTGCAGCTTCATGAACAACTTCAGAGAATGTTGGATGACCAAATGTCATTAACTGAAGGTCTTCAACAGAAGATACAAATTCAAGTGCGATCATACCTTGATGTACGATATCAGATGCAGCAGGTCCAATGACATGCATACCTAATAAACGGTCAGTTTTTGCATCAGCAACAAACTTAACGAAACCTGCACCTTCACCCGCAGCTAAAGCACGACCATTTACCGCAAAACCGAATTGACCAGTTTTAACTTCATGACCTTTTTCTTTAGCTTGTTCTTCAGTTAAACCAACCCATGCCGCTTCCGGATGTGTATAGATAACAGAAATGATTGTGTCATAGTTCACTTGAGCTGCATGACCGTGGATACGCTCAACAGCCATTACACCTTCTTCCATTGCTTTATGAGCAAGCATTGGACCACGAACCAAGTCACCAATTGCATATACACCTTCTACAGAAGTTGCACAGTAATCATTAACTTCAACTAGACCACGTTCAGTCAATTTAATGCCTGAATCATCTGCCAATAAACCTTCTGCATAAGCTTTACGGCCTACACAAACGATTAATTTGTCAAAAGTCTGAGTTTTTTCTTCGCCACCTTGAGTGTATTTAACAGTCACTTCACGACCATTAACTTCAGTACCAGCAACTTTAGCACCAATACGAATATCAAGACCTTGCTTAGTTAAAAGTTTTTGGTAGTCTTTTGCCAAAGCTTTATCAGCCATTGGTAAAAATGCATCCATTGCTTCAAATACAACAACTTCAGAACCAAGACGACGCCAAACGGAACCAAGCTCTAAACCAATTACACCAGCACCAATAACACCTAAACGTTTAGGTACTTCTGGGAAGTTTAATGCGCCAGTTGAATCAACAATAATATCTTGATCTACAGGAGCTACTGGAATATTTACAGGTACAGAACCAGATGCAAGAATCACATATTTAGGTTCTAAAACTTGAGTTTCACCTTCATGTGAAACAAACTCAACTTTTTTACCAGCAAGTAATTTACCAGTACCTTTTAACCACTCAATACCATTGCCTTTAAGCAATTGATCGATACCACCAGTTAATTGGTCAACAATTTTGTCTTTACGAGCAAGAAGCTTAGCAAGATCAAAATTCACTTCACCTGTAGTAATACCGTGATCAGCTAAATGATGCACTGTATCTTCATAACGATGTGAAGAGTCAAGTAATGCTTTAGAAGGAATACAACCTACGTTTAAGCATGTACCACCTAAAGATGGCTTACCGTTGTGAATACGTTTTTCGATACAAGCGACTTTAAAACCTAGTTGAGCAGCACGAATTGCAGCTTCATAACCACCAGGACCACCGCCAATAACAACAAGATCAAATTGTTGAGACATTGTTTATCTCCATGGTCCGAGATAGAGGATCACTCTATCTCGGTAATATTATTCGAAGAAATTAAAGATCAAGGATGAGTTTAGCTGGTTCTTCTAACAATTCTTTGATTGCTACCAAGAAACCTACTGCTTCTTTACCATCGATCATACGGTGGTCATAAGAAAGCGCTAAATACATCATTGGCAAGATTTCAACTTGACCATTTACTGCCATAGGACGCTCTTGGATTTTGTGCATACCCAAGATACCAGTTTGTGGCTGATTCAAAATTGGAGTTGAAAGTAATGAACCGAAAGTACCACCGTTAGTGATAGTGAAAGTACCACCAGTCATTTCTTCGATAGATAATTTACCATCACGTGCTTTAGCAGCATAAGCACCAATACCTGCTTCAACTTCTGCATAGCTCATACGATCAGTATCACGTAATACTGGAACAACAAGACCACGATCAGAAGATACTGCAACACCGATGTCATAGTAACCATGATAAACAATATCATCGCCATCAATTGAAGCATTTACCGCAGGATAGCGCTTAAGTGCTTCAGTTACAGCTTTAACAAAGAATGACATGAAGCCTAAACGAGCACCATGGCGTTTTTCGAAACGCATCTTTATATTGCTTACGCAATTCCATGATTGGCTTCATGTTAACTTCGTTAAATGTAGTTAACATTGCAGTTTCTTGAGTTGCAGAAAGAAGACGCTCAGCTACGCGCTTACGTAAACGAGTCATTGGAACGCGTTTTTCGATACGCTCACCAACAGCTACGCTTAACGGAGTAACAGTTAGCAGCTGGTTTAGCTTGATGATTTGTCAACATCTTCTTTAGTGATACGACCACCACGACCAGTACCTTGTACGTCAGCAGCAGCAATACCAGTTTCAGACAAAGCTTTACGAACTGCAGGAGCTTGACCAGATACAGCTTCAGTACGCTCAACAACAGGAGCTGCACCAGCTTGAGTTTGAGCACACTTGCTGCTTGCTCTCGACTGCGAGGAGCAGCCGCCTGCACCAGCACCAGCTTCAAACTGAGCAATTACTTCAGTCAGAAAGAACTGTATCGCCTTCACCTTTAATGATTGCAACTAAGCTACCATCTGCAGGAGCAACCACTTCTAAAACAACTTTGTCGGTTTCAATATCACAGATTACTTCATCACGTGATACAGGTTCACCCACCTTGTTTGTGCCAAGTTGCGATGGTTCCATCTGCAACTGACTCTGGGAATACCGGTGCTTTAATTTCGGTTGCCATTATTTAGAATCTCCTGATTGTTCAGCTTCGAGTGCCAATGCATCATTAATTAGCTGAGCTTGTTGTTTTGCATGCAAGTACGGTGAGCCACAAGCTGGTGCAGCAGAAGCTTCACGACCTGCAAAACTGATACGGATTTGTTTGCCAGATTTTAAGATATCGTCGTATAAACGCGGTGCGATAAATAACCAAGCGCCTTGGTTCTTCGGCTCTTCTTGGGTCCAAACAAGTTCTTTCACGTTTGGATATGCAGCCAAGATTTCCGCAAGACGTTGTTCTGGGTATGGATATAACTGTTCAATACGTACGATTGCAACGTTAGTTCAAGTTTTGTTCACGACGTTTTTCAAGTAAGTCGTAATAAACTTTACCACCACAAAGTACAAGACGAGTTACATCTGACTTGTTAATTTGATCAACTTCATCAATTACAGTCTGGAATGAACCATTTGCAAGCTCTTCTAAAGTAGAAGTCGCAAGTTTATGACGAAGTAAAGATTTCGGCGACATTACAATCAATGGCTTACGAATTGGGCGTACAGCTTGACGACGTAATGCATGGAAAATCTGTGCAGGTGTCGTTGGAGTGATCACTTGCATGTTATCTTCAGCACATAACTGTAAGAAACGTTCTAAACGAGCTGATGAGTGCTCTGGACCTTGACCTTCGAAACCGTGTGGTAACAACATTGTTAAACCACAAACTCGTTCCCACTTAGTCTCGCCAGAAGCAATAAACTGGTCAATTACAACCTGAGCACAGTTTGCAAAGTCGCCAAATTGCGCTTCCCAAATGATTAAGCTTTTAGGCAATTGTAGTTGCATAACCATATTCAAATGCAAGAACAGCTTCTTCAGATAATAAAGAATCATAAATTGCAAAACGAGGCTGGTTTTCTTTGACATGACAAAGTGGAATATAAACCGAACCATCAACTTGGTTATGCAACTTTGCATGACGGTGTGAGAATGTACCACGCCCAACGTCTTCACCAGTAATACGCAACAAGGTAATCTTCATCAATCAAGGTTGCGTAAGCTAAAGTTTCAGCAGCACCCCAGTTCAATGGCAGTTTCACCAGTTTGCATTTTCACACGATCTTCAATAACTTTTTGCACTTGACGCTGCATAACAAAACCTTCCGGAAGTTTGCTCATGCCCTCGCCTAATTCTTTTAAGCGATTTAATGTCAAATGTAGTATCCCAATCGTCTGTATAGTCATGGCCCAAATATGGCGTCCAGTCAACAAACATTTTTGTATTTGGTTCAAGTACTAAAGCGTTTGCAACATGGTTTCCTGCTTCTAAATCTGCACGGTATTCTTCAACCATTTGGTCTGCTTCAGCACGATCAATTACTTTTTCTTGAACAAGCTGATCTGCATAGAGTGTACGCGTAGTTGCTTTTTTAGTAATCACTTGATACATCAATGGTTGTGTACCAGATGGCTCATCTGCTTCGTTATGACCACGACGACGGTAACAGAACAAGTCAAGCACAACATCTTTACGGAATGTGTGACGGAAATCATGTGCCAATTGAGTAGCAAAGATTACTGCTTCAGGATCATCGCCATTCACATGGAAGATTGGCGTCTGAATCATTTTTGCAACGTCAGTACAATATTCAGTAGAACGCGCATCACGTGGATCAGAAGTTGTAAAACCAACTTGGTTGTTGACTACGATATGTACTGTACCACCAACCGTATAGCCACGAGTTTGTGACATTTGGAAGGTTTCTTGGTTCACACCTTGACCTGCAAATGCAGCATCACCATGAACAATTACTGGCAATACATCATCACCGCCGATGTCTTTACGACGCACTTGACGTGCACGTACAGAACCTTCAACTACAGGACCAACGATTTCTAAATGCGATGGGTTAAATGCCAATGCCAAGTGAACTTCGCCACCAGGAGTCATCACATTACATGAGAAACCTTGATGGTATTTAACGTCACCAGAACCTTTTTTAGGTAAAGCTTTACCTTCAAACTCGCCAAACAAGTCTGCAGGGTTTTTACCCATAATATTAACAAGTAAGTTTAAACGGCCACGGTGTGGCATACCAATAACAACTTCTTTACAACCTACAGTACCTGCACGTTGAATGATTTCATTCACCATAGGAATAAAAGATTCACCACCTTCTACACCAAAGCGCTTAGCACCAACGTATTTATTACCTAGGTATTTTTCTAAGCCCTTCTGCAGCGGTTAAACGTTCTAAGTACCCTTTCTTTTGATCATTCGTAAAATTAAACTGACCACGAACACCTTCAAGACGTTGCTGAATCCAGCGTTTTTCTTTGGTGTCAACAATGTGCATATATTCAACACCGATAGAACCACAATAGGTTGCCTCCATTGCTTCAATCATTTCACCAAGCGTTGCTTCGGTTTTGCCAATCTCAAGATTGCCTGTGTTGAATACTGTATCTAAATCTGACTTGGTTAAACCATGTGCTGAAAGTTCTAAATCAGGAACATCTTCACGCTTAGCAAGACCTAATGGATCAAATTTAGCTTTTTGATGTCCACGATTACGATAAGCAGCAATAAGTTGTAAAACGCCAATTTGACGACGTTCATGCTCAGTACTTACCGTACTTTGTACAACAGGTTGAACACGATTTGCATTACGTCCTAGTAATAGGAATTGCTCACGCACAGTGCCGTGTGGTTGGTCACCTTTAGGGAATTTATCGAAATATTGGCGCCAGTCCTCACCTACAGAGGTTGGGGAAGACAGGTACTGTTCGTAAAGTTCTTCAATATACGCTGCACTATCAGCGGAAAGTTCAGTGTCAAGACGCAATGCGTCAGCAACTTCTTGCATTTGTGGACCCATTTCCTATTGCAAAAATATTACAGGCTGCTTTTTAAGCACACCCATGATGCATAATGCCAAATTGGTAAAATGACATTACTACCCATCAGATCCTCATGACCAAGGGGCGTTATAAACATTAGCTTTTACGAATGCATAGGTAATAATGAATCATAACGCCCTCAATGGCATCATCACTCACCTTATACTCGATCAAAACCGAGCAATTTTTTGCAAATCGTTTTAGAAAAAACAAAGGCTTTTTTGCTTTTTCTAAAGCGGTTCTAATCTTTGCTATAAAATTATTTATAAACTGATCTGGATCACACTTATGTAGAAAAAATGTACCTAAAACATGCTGTGTTTTTCACATATAGTGGTTTGTTAAATCGTAACATGATCTGTCACTTCAATTGATTTTTTGACACCATACCACCTATAAATTAGCGAAATACATACAAGAAATAATCTATTATTATCCATCCATTTATATCGGGTCTGTTGATCCTTTTTACAATGCTTAAAGCTTAGATCCCATTCACTCGAACCAAAAAACAACCATCTCATTAAAAATCTAACTTAAAAAAAAGGGAGCGTACATCCCAAGATGCACGGGCCCTTTTTTTCACATCGTATTAACCCGCTTGATCGAGCAACATGCTACGGATATGACCGATCGCTTTTTGTTGGATTCAAAACCTTTCGGACATACAGACACACAGTTCATAATCCCTTTACAACGGAATAATGAGAATGGATCATCAAGACGTGATAAACGATCTTGTGTCGCAGTATCACGAGAATCAATAATGAAACGGTATGCATTCAACAATGCTGAAGGACCTAAGAATTTATCCGGGTTCCACCAGGAATGATGGGCATGATGTTGAACAACATGCACAAAGAATACATTCATACAAACCATTTAAGTGCTCACGCTCTTCTGGAGATTGTAAACGCTCTTTTGGTGGTGCGGGTTGATTATTGATTAAGAATGGATGAATTTTGTCATACTGATCGTAGAACTGATTCATATCCACAACTAAATCTTTAACCACTGGCAGACCAGGTAATGGACGAATGACGATTTTTTCAGGTAAATCGTTCAAGTTCCATAAACACGCAAGACCATTTTTACCATTGATGTTCACACCATCCGAACCGCAAATACCTTCACGGCAAGAACGACGGAATGTTAATGATTCATCTTGTACTTCTAACGCTAAGTAACGCATCAAGCAACATATGATGCTTATCGGTCAACTCTAGTTTGAAAGTTTGCATGTACGGCGCTTTATCCTTATCAGGATCTATAGCGGTAGATTTCGAATGTACGTGTACCTCTACTCATCTTATTTCTCCCGATTAGAATGTACGTGGTTTAGGTTCAATTGGGTCTACCGTTAACGGGCTGTAACGTACTGGCTTGTATTCAAGACGGTTATCTGCTGAATACCATAATGTATGTTTCATCCACTCATCGTCACGACGACCGTATGAATAGGTTGGGTGATCATGAGCAGGCAACCCATAGTCAACAACTGTATGTGCACCACGACATTCTTTACGTGCAGCAGCAGAAATCAATGTTGCCTTCGCTACTTCGTATAAGTTTTCAACTTCTAAAGCTTCAATACGTGCTGTGTTAAATACTTCAGATTTGGTCTTTTCAATGAATGTTGCGTACACGTGGTTCAATCGCAAGAATCTTCTTTACGCCCTTATCAAGCAAGGCTTGAGTACGGAATACACCCGCGTGATCTTGTACGATGTCACGGATCGGCATCAGCAACTTCTTGTGCATTTTCACCCGAAGTTGAATCATCCAACTGACTGATACGATCCAATGTATTGACCAGTACATCATTCGGAAGTGGTTGGTATTCATCACCATGATGTTTAGTCACGTAATCGATGATGTGTTCGCCAGCAGCTTTACCAAATACCACCAGGTCAAAGTAATGAGTTGGTACCTAAACGGTTTGCACCATGTACAGATACGCATGAACACTCACCAATCGCATAGAAGCCTTTTACAGGCACTGTATAATTCATTGTACCGTTGGTTGTGTATTCATTTGCAGCTTTATCTAAACCTGCTTAGAAATCTTCGCCGCATTTTTCGCTGTTTCAGGAATAACCACTTGACCATGAATATTGGTCGGAATACCACCCATTTGATAATGGATTGTTGGCAATAACTGGAATTGGTTCTTTGGTGATATCCACGTTTGCGAATTTCTTACCAATCTCAAATACAGATGGTAAACGCTTCATGATGGTATCTGCACCCAAGTGAGTCATATCAAGTAGGATATAATCACCTTTAGGCCACAACCACGGCCTTCTTTGACCTCTTCTTGGTCCATAGAACGTGATACGAAGTCACGCGGAGCCAAATCTTTCAAAGTTGGAGCATAACGTTCCATGAACGGTTCGCCATCTTTGTTACGAAGGAATGCACCTTCACCACGACAACCTTCCGTTAACAATACGCCTGCGCCAGCAACACCCGTTGGGTGGAATTGCCAGAATTCCATATCTTGTAATGGAATACCTTTATCGAGCAGCCGACCAAGACCATCACCAGTATTGATATAAGCATTGGTAGATGCACGGTAAACACGACCAGCACCACCGTGGCAAACAATGTGCTTTGGCCTTGGAATACACCCACCGTACCCCGGTTTCTTGGTCAATTGCAGTTACACCGAGTACTTCACCTTCTTCGTTACGGATCAAGTCCAATGCAATCCATTCAACGAAGAACTGAGTGCCCATTTTCAGGTTTTTTTGATAAAGCGTATGCAAGAAGAGCATGACCTGTACGGTCGGCAGCAGCACAAGCACGAGGAATGGTTTCTCACCATAGTTTGTACAGTGACCACCGAATGGACGCTGGTAGATCGTACCGTCAGCATTACGGTCAAACGGCATACCTCATGTGTTCAAGCTCATACACATCTTTAGGTGCTTCGCGAGTCATAAACTCAATCGCATCTTGGTCACCGGTAACTAGTCAGAACCTTTTACGGTGTCGTAGAAATGATAGTGCCAGTTATCGTCATGCATGTTACCCAAGCGTTGCACCATTACTGCCTTGAGCCGCAACAGTATGAGAACGGGTTGGGAATACTTTAGTTAGAACCGCAACCTTTAGACCTGCGTGCGCAAGTTGTTATGAAGCACGCATACCTGAACCACCGCCACCAATCTATGACGGCATCGAAGAACTGGCTTGGAATATTTGAATAATCTTCTCTTTAGGGGTTAAAGCGCCCATGACATTTTCCTATCAATTCGCCCAAAAAATCTGGATTGCCCAGATTGCATATGCAATACAGCAATAACTGCTGAAGTTAACACGATGCGTAAACCTGAAGCTGAAGGACCCATCTGACGAGTAGTCACATAGTCAGTGAATACTTGCCACATACCAATCCAAGCATGCGCAACAAGAGATAAGACTGCCAATAAAGATAAAAAATCTTCATCGGAAGTGTCATCATAAAGCCAAACCATTGCTCATAGTTAAATCCGCCATTGCACAGAATCCAACCTAATACCACAACAGTATAAACAGCTAGAACTACAGCACTTACGCGTTGGATATACCAATCACGAGAACCTGAACCCGTTAAACCTGTAGCACTTTTCATTAGAGAACGATCCATACAAATGAAGCGATAACTGATATCGCAGCCAAGATTAATGCAATAGTTGCTGCTACGCGACCACTTTGCAACTCTTCAGCGTGCCTAGGTCAGCAAGTAAGTGCTTAATACCCATAATGAAATGGAATAAACCAGCGACAAATACCCATACGATAAAACGTACAATGAAGCCACCAAAGATTGCTTGAACTTGAGCAAAGCCTTCAGGCGAAGCACAAAGACTTGTCTAAAAGCCACAAAAGTACCGGTACGAGTAAAAAATACGATGACACCTGATAGACGGTGTAGAATTGATGCAATAGCCACAGGGGATTTTAAGTTTACATCTAAAAACTTGACCCATGGACAAAATTGACAGGTCTGTTGCTTTTCACAGCGGGTATCCTGTAAGTAAAAACTCCATCCGGAGTTTGTTGGAATTAATTGGAAGGAAAGCAAGCATTGTCAGACAACAAAAAATTGCCTGAACTTTAAACGACACTGAATTATAAAACGTGCACTGTCAAAATACAAACAATCCACTTTCCCATTTAAGTAAAAAACAATCTAAATAAGAATCATTCACAATGATATCACCCTATTAACCCTACAAAAGAGCATACATAGCTCCATCATGTTGTTGTTTAAAATAACTTTTTATTTAATTTCATTTTTTCTGAAATTTCTTTTAAAAATAGGTGAGTTTTAGACTAAAGATAAAGTTATAAATTCATCATATAAATAGAAAAATGTTAGTAACACCTCATATTTTCAATATAAAGCTGCAATTCAAATAAGTGAACGTACTTACATTGGGCCCAAATCAGCCAATCT
>JAKCPI010030716.1:0-20940 GCA_023213315.1 Euborellia annulipes
TTCATTTCATTAATTTCAATAACAGTTTGATGAGCATATCGATAGATATCCTTGATCAGCTAAAGCAGACTTTTGAACCTTTTTTGGCAAATTGTTCAATTAACTGCTTGAGTTCAGCGACTAAAATATCTGGATAATACTCATCATCAAACATTGAGAAGTAAGTCTGGGAACATACAAAAGTTTACACAGCAGCAGAAACCTGCCGCTTATAACATATTTTCAAATAATAACGACAATTTTCCCTGACTCAATCATCCAATCTATGAAATTAATTAATCATGATTTGTTTATAAAAGCTTCATTTTTCAAGCTTGTTCCATCGCTTTCCAAACGAGAACTGCATCATGCATGGCTTTTACATCATGTGCACGAACAATGGATGCTCCTTGCTGAATACTAAGCAAATGCCCTGTAGCGCTTCCTACTGCACGCTGATCTGCTGCTGCACCCTGTAAAGCTTCACCAATAAAACGTTTACGAGAAAGACCCGATAAAATTGGATAACCCATATCATTAAGCTTCCAAAACTCTTTTAATAGTTTTAAATTCTGCGGAGCATTTTTGCAAAACCAAACCCCGGATCAATAATAATATTATGCTTTTTTACACCCACAGTTAAAGCCTCATTAATGCGCTGCTGAAGCTCTTGCATCACATCCAATGTAACATCCGTATACCTGATCTAGCTGGTTCATCGTAGTGGGCTCACCACGCATATGCATGGATCACCACAGGTATATCTAACTCTGCTGCGGTTTTTACTGCACCTGGTCTAGTAAGCGCACGTACATCATTCCAAATATGTGCCCCCGCTTCTTTCGCTGCACGGATGACATCTGGCTGACTTGTATCAATCGAAAGAACCACATCACGTTTAGACAAAGCTTCAACTACAGGAACAACTCGTCGTACCTCTTCTTCTACACTCACTTCAGATGCACCTGAGCGAGTAGATTCCCCGCCAACATCTATAATTGTGGCGCCTTGTTCAATCATATTTAATGCTTACGCCACAGCTTGATCTAACTGATTATGCTTTCCACCATCACTAAAAGAGTCTGAGTGACATTTAAAATACCCATAACGTGAGGGTGTGATAAATCTAACTGAAGCTGTCCACATTGTAGAATTTGCTGAGGTAAAGGCATTAGCTGCATGACAAGCTCCAATTTAATATTCGGCAACATTTTAACAAGTCTCTGCTCGATATACTGTTGATTTCTTTTCGGCTTTGCCTGAAATACACGCATAAAAAAAGAGCCACATGACTGTGGCTCTTTTTTAAATTATTTAGTTCATTGCTGGCAATGGTGGTGGTGTAGATGGACCATCTTTTGGTGGTTCAAATGCAGCCACTGGATTTTCCGCAACATAGACCTTAGGTGGTTGTGGTTCACGACCTTCCATAATGTCACGAATTTGATCACGATCAACGGTTTCCCATTCCATCAAAGCTTTTACCATTGCATGTGCAATATCTTTATTACCTTCCAAGATATTACGCGCAACTTTATATTGCTCATCAAGAATACGGACGCACTTCTTCGTCAACCACCTGTTGAGTTGTTTCAGAAATCGTACGACTACCTACATTTCCAAAGAAACCACTCTGGTTTTCATCTTCGTAAACCATTACGCCCATTTTGTCAGACATACCGTACTTAGTAACCATTGCACGCGCCATTTTAGTAGCTCGCTCAAAGTCATTTGAAGCACCAGTAGATTGCTGTTGGATAAACACTTCTTCAGCAATACGACCACCAAACAAAATCGCAATTTCGTTTAGCATCTTGTCTTTATAATGGCTAATCTGGTCTTGTTCAGGTAACTGCCAAGTTACACCCAAAGCCCAACCACGTGGCATGATCGTTACTTTATGAACAGGATCTGTACCAGGCAAAATCTCTGCAACAATTGCATGACCAGCTTCATGATAAGCAGTAGCACGACGCTCTTCTTCACGTAGAACCATCGACTTACGCTCTGGACCCATGTAGATTTTGTCTTTTGCATCTTCAAAGTCATGCATGTCAACAGTACTCTTATTACGACGTGCAGCAAATAATGCAGCTTCGTTAACAAGGTTTGCCAACTGTGCACCAGAGAAACCCGGTGTACCACGCGCTAAGACTTGCATATCTACACCCGTGACTGAAGGTAACTTTTTCAAATGTACATTCAGAATTTGCTCACGACCACGAATATCAGGTAAACCAACCATGACTTGACGGTCAAAACGACCTGGACGCAATAATGCTTTATCAAGCACATCAGCACGGTTAGTTGCAGCAATAACAATTACACCTTCATTACCTTCAAAACCATCCATTTCTACAAGCATTTGGTTTAAGGTTTGTTCACGCTCATCATGACCACCACCTGTACCTGAACCACGGTGACGACCCACTGCATCAATCTCATCAATAAAGATGATACATGGCGCGTGACGCTTCGCTTGCTCAAACATATCACGGACACGGGACGCACCCACACCCACGAACATTTCTACAAAGTCAGAACCTGAAATGCTGAAGAAAGGAACCTTGGCTTCACCAGCAATTGCTTTAGCTAATAACGTTTTACCAGTACCTGGAGGGCCAACCATAAGTACGCCACGAGGAATAGTAGCGCCCAAACGTTTGAATTTTGCAGGGTCTTTTAAGAAATCTACAATTTCAACAACTTCTTGTTTTGCTTCATCACAGCCGGCGACGTCAGAAAAATTGAGTTTTAATCTGGTCTTCAGAAAGCATTTTTGCCTTTGATTTACCAAAACTCATCGGTCCATTCTTTCCGCCTGCACCACCACCCATGTTACGCATAAAGAACATGAATAACAAAATGATTAACAGTACAGGGAAACTAGCAATGAGAAGTTGCATCAAATGCCTTGACGTTGCGGAGCTGTTCCCTCTACAACAACATTTTGTTTATTTAAGCTTGGCATAAGCTCAGTGTCTTCAACTTGCGGACGAACAGTTTCAAACTGTGATCCGTTAGTTTTTTCACCATTAATATTTAAACCGTCAATTGTGACTTGCTTAATTTGACCACTATTCACCGCTGCAACAAAATCTGAATATTTCATCGCAGTAGGCTTATTGCGGTCACTGATATTACTGAAAATTAAAATCAGAACACCAAGTATTATTAGCCACAATACGGCATTCTTGAAGTAATCGCTCAAAGCTTTATTCCCATATCGATCTAATTTGATCATGCCCAATCTTGGCCGATCGTCATAAAAGCAGCAACTGTATTGCTTGCGGATAACCTAAAAGTACAAAATGCACAATTTTTAGGAGCTTGGCAAGTAAACTTTATCGCAATGCTTTCTTACGCCCTTGTCCAATCAAAAAAACCTCTTTAGACCGCGCCCGAGAAGCTGCTGGTTTTGCTGTCTTTAACACATCAAAACTATCAACTACTTGTTTACGAAACTCATCGAATCCTGTGCCCTGGAACACTTTAACAACAAACTGTCCATGAGGAGCCAGAACCTTTGAGCAAAATCTAAAGCCAGTTCACATAGTAAATCTGTCTAGGTTGATCAACGGCCCTATTACCTGATGTATTGGGGGCCATATCAGAAATTACAATGTCTACTTGTCGCCCATTTAAAATATTTAACAATTTTTCAAATACATCTTCTTCTCTTAAATCGCCTTGTAAAAAAGTGACATCAGGCAAAGCATCCATGGGTAAAATATCGGAAGCAATCACTAAACCTTTGCTACCAACGAGTTTCCCAGCGATTTGAGACCAACTACCAGGAGCTGCACCTAAATCCACTACAGTCATGCCCTGGCATTGATCAACTTATATTTTTTTCTTGAATTTCAAGAAGTTTATAGGTTGCTCGAGCACTGATATCCTTCCTTTTGTGCTTTTTTTACAAAAGGATCGTCTAGATGTTCCCTCATCCATAACACGACTACTTTTCGACAATTTCTGGTTTGGTAATGCGTGTTGCCATAACTCACTAAAGTATCAAAAACTTCTGATCGTCTCATTGTACGTGAAAATTACTCTCATTACAGGACGGATGTAGCGTAATCTCACTAAGTTTTACAGTTTTTTTCCAATAATGTTGATCGATTATTTATACAGTTTTTCGTACATCTGGATTTAAGTTTTTTGCTATACTAAGCCGTTTTTAAAATCAGGTATTTTTAATGGCCGCTTTATCTATCCATGAACGTAAACGTTTACGTCAAATTGGTCATGTGCTTAATCCGGTTGTCATGATTGGTGGACAAGGCTTAACAGACGCAGTAATCGAAGAAACACTTCGTGCTTTAAATGACCACGAGCTTATTAAAGTTAAGATTGCTGGTGAAGACCGTGAAGCGCGTACTGCAACAATTGATGCAATTGTAGAAGCAACAGGTGCTCAAGCTGTACAAAAAATTGGTAAAATTGTTTTGCTTTACAAAAAGGCAGCTAAACAAAACCAACATTTGTCTAATCTTGTTCGTCACGCTCACCTAGCAAACTAATTTAATTTGACAAACTATGGCAAGTTACGAACTTTCAGCTTTTGATCGTTTTTATGCTGTTTCCGTTGTTGGCGCAATTGAACAGCAAGCATCCTCTACCTTAAATATCGGTTTTTGGATTCGTGATCCAAATCAACTTATTGTCTGGCCTCAAGAAGTCTCGGCTCATCCACGTCAAGATTTTTTGTGGGAAGAAACTTGTTTCGAAATTTTTGTTGGCGTGCATGATGAAGATTATTATCGGGAAATTAATCTCTCCCCTTCTCAAGCATGGCAGTCATATCAGTTTGAAGAATATCGCTATCCAGAAAGTATACCTCCCTTGCTGCTTACGATATTGAACTGAATCATCTCAAGCGCACTCACTATGGCTTAAATGTTAGTCTCGATTTAGGGCAATTTATGCAACAGCATCGCTTGAAATGGTCAAACCTTTATTTAGGTTTAACTACAGTTTTAAAGACTAAAGAAGGTATGCAGTACTATGCAATGCAGCATAGTGGAAAAAGTGCAGATTTCCATAATAAACGTGACTGGTTACATCAGTTCTAAGAAATAAAAAAGCGAGAAATTAATTCTCGCTTTTTTATAGCTGGAAGCAAAGCAGAGATCATTAATTGTCTCGTGCTTTATTCCAAGCTTCGACTGCATTATTTTTAGTACGTTTAATACTTTCACTTAAAGAATCTTTGTGTTTCAAAGAGATCTGGCTAATATCACCCTTAAGCTCTTTGCTCACTTTCGTTAAATCTTCAATAAGTGCATTAATTTCTGCTTTCAAAGCATTTTTAAGGTCAGATAACCCTTCTTGTGAAGTGCTAAACTGAGCTTTAATTACATCCAGACGTTGTAAAATATCTTGCTTAATCTGAACAAGTTGATTTTGAATATTCTTATTTAATTCTTGAGTTTCAGCTTCAATTTTCTCTTGGGTCTCGCTTAAAACTTCTTTGACGTGTTCTTGAGTTTCAGTAATTGCTTCTTTTACCTGAGCTTTTGCTTCTGTAGCAACTTCTTTAACTTGCTCAGTTTTTTCAGCAACAGTTTCTTTTACTTGTGCAGTTTTAGCGGTTACTGTTTTTTTAGCCTTAGTTGCAGTAGTAGCTATGGTTTCTTTCACTTCATTAACCTCAGCTTTTACCGACTCAACTACTGCTTGAGTTTTTTTCACTCACATCTTTTGAAACTTCATTATTGCTCATACCCTATTTCCTCATATTGTTTATTTTTTAACTAGCAATACAATAAATCCAGTTCCAAGAATTTCTCATGCAAATTGTTAGACAATTTATCAAAAGTATCTAATTCAGATAAGCGGATATTTTTTTGTAAAAAGCAAGCGATGAATTATATTTTTTAGCAGAAAAGAAATAGACTTTAGAGGGTTCCATGCGTATAATGCGCTGTTAAGTTACAAGCGGGCAGACCGATAGGGAGGGCATGTTTTATCAAAGCATTGCCGATCTTTTTTGGGTCTACTCGCTTTTTTACAGCCGAAATTCAGGAGCTTTGGTTTGAGCATCCCCGCTATTTTAGCCCTCGCAGATGGAACGATCTTTAAAGGAACGTCAATCGGCGCATCGGGAAGTACGACTGGAGAAGTCGTTTTTAACACAGCCATGACAGGCTATCAAGAAATTTTGACTGACCCAAGTTATGCACAACAAATTGTGACATTAACTTACCCTCATATTGGTAACACTGGTTGCAACGCGGAAGACGTTGAATCTGGTCGTATCCATAAAGTATGGGCGAATGGTTTAATTATTCGTGACCTTCCACTACTACACAGTAATTTCCGTGCTGAGCAGTCGTTGAGTGAATATTTGCAAACGCATAATGTTGTTGCTATTGCAGATATCGATACTCGTAAACTGACTCGTATTTTACGTCAGACTGGCGCTCAAAACGGATGTATCCTTGCTGGCGAAAATATTACGGAAGAAGAAGGCAATTGCAAAAGCACGTGCTTTTGGTGGCTTAAATGGTTTAGACCTTGCAAAAGAATGTTGTGATCCAACAGGTTTTGAATGGTCTGAAGGTTCATGGACCTTAGGCCAAGGCTTCTCTCAACCTGAATTAAAATACCATGTAGTTGCATACGATTACGGTGTCAAAACCAACATCTTGCGTATGCTTGCAGATCGCGGTTGCAAACTAACCGTTGTTCCTGCAGAAACTCCGGCTGAAAAAGTATTGGCACTTAATCCGGATGGCGTATTCCTCTCAAATGGTCCTGGCGATCCAGCTGCTTGTGATTACGCGATCGAAGCTGTAAAAACTATTGTTGAAACCACAACATTACCTGTATTTGGGATCTGCTTAGGTCATCAAATTCTGGCACTCGCTTCTGGTGCAAAAACTGTAAAAATGAACCATGGTCACCACGGCGCTAACCATCCTGTACAAGATCTTGAAGATGGTACAGTGATGATTACTTCACAAAACCATGGTTTTGCTGTAGATGCAGAAACTTTACCGGCTAACTTAAAATGGCAACGCATAAATCATTGTTCGATGGCACCTTACAAGGTATCCACCGTACAGATAAACCAGCTTTCAGCTTCCAAGGTCACCCTGAAGCAAGCCCTGGTCCACATGATTGTGCACCTTTGTTCGATCATTTCATCGAACTTATCGAAGCATCCGTCTAAACAGTAATTACTCGGAGAACGAATAATGCCTAAACGTACGGATATTAAAAGCATCTTAATTATTGGTGCTGGCCCGATTGTGATTGGACAGGCATGTGAGTTTGACTACTCAGGTGCTCAAGCGTGTAAAGCACTTCGTGAAGAAGGCTATCGTGTTATTTTGGTTAACTCTAATCCAGCAACCATCATGACAGACCCTTCAATGGCTGATGCAACTTATATTGAGCCGATTACTTGGCAAACAGTTGCACAGATTATTGAAAAAGAGCGTCCAGATGCAGTATTACCAACTATGGGTGGTCAAACTGCATTGAACTGTGCCCTCGCACTTGATGAGCACGGCGTTCTTGCTGAATATAATGTTGAACTCATTGGTGCAACCGCAGAAGCGATTGAGAAAGCCGAAGATCGTAAACTCTTCGATATCGCTATGCGTAAAATTGGCTTGGAATGTCCAAAAGCTGCCATTGCTGAAACAATGGAAGAAGCTTTAACAATCCAGTCACGCTTTGGTTTTCCAGTAATTATCCGTCCATCATTTACAATGGGTGGTTCGGGCGGTGGTATTGCATATAACCGCGAAGAATTCCTTGAAATTTGTGAACGTGGTTTTGACCTCTCTCCTACTCACCAGTTATTGATTGATGAATCTTTAATTGGCTGGAAAGAATACGAAATGGAAGTGGTTCGTGACAAAAACGACAACTGTATTATCGTATGTGCTATCGAAAACTTCGATCCAATGGGCGTTCACACTGGTGACTCAATTACCGTTGCTCCTGCTCAGACATTAACAGATAAAGAATATCAATTGATGCGTAATGCTTCGGTTGCAGTTCTTCGTGAAATTGGTGTTGAAACAGGTGGATCTAACGTTCAGTTCGGTATTAACCCGAAAGATGGACGTATGGTTGTCGATTGAGATGAACCCTCGTGTATCTCGTTCATCTGCTCTTGCTTCTAAAGCAACAGGTTTCCCAATCGCAAAAATCGCAGCAAAACTTGCTGTTGGCTACACCCTTGATGAATTGAAAAATGACATCACTGGTGGCGTGACTCCTGCACAGCTTTGAACCATCGATTGACTATGTTGTAACGAAGATTCCTCGTTTTAACTTCGAGAAATTCCCACAAGCAGAACCTGTATTAACCACTCAGATGAAGTCTGTTGGTGAAGTAATGGCAATTGGCCGTAACTTCCAGGAATCTGTACAAAAAGCATTACGTGGTCTTGAAGTTGGTGTAAGCGGTTTTGATGAAAAGATCGAAGCTGGTGCAACAAATGCAAGAGAAACCATTTTAAAAGAGCTTAAAGTTCCAGGCCCTGAGCGTATCTGGTATGTAGCAGATGCTTTCCGTCATGGCTTCTCTTTAGATGAAGTGTTTGAAGCAACCAAAATTGATCGTTGGTTCCTCATTCAAATTCAAGACATCGTTAAAACTGAAGCTGAAGTAAAAACTTTAGGTTTTGGTGACTTAAACGCTGACAATATCCGTGCTTTCAAACGCAAAGGTTTATCTGACCTGCGTATTGCTGACCTCATGGGTATTTCACAAAAGCAATTCCGTAAACAACGTTGGAATTTGGGTGTTTATCCAGTTTACAAACGTGTTGATACATGTGCTGCCGAGTTTGAATCTGGTACCGCCTACATGTATTCAACTTACGATGAAGAATGTGAAGCAAATCCATCAAATCGTGACAAGATCATGGTCATTGGTGGTGGTCCAAACCGTATTGGTCAAGGTATCGAATTTGACTACTGCTGTGTACACGCGGCGCTTGCTATGCGTGAGGATGGTTATGAAACAATCATGGTCAACTGTAACCCTGAAACTGTTTCTACCGACTATGACACATCAGATCGTTTGTACTTCGAACCTGTAACACTTGAAGATGTACTTGAAATTGTACGTACAGAGAAGCCTAAAGGTGTAATCGTACAGTACGGTGGTCAAACGCCTCTTAAATTGGCACGTGCTTTAGAAGAAGCAGGTACACCAATTATTGGTACATCACCAGATGCAATTGACCGTGCAGAAGACCGTGAACGTTTCCAGCAAATGATCCAGCGTTTACAGCTTCGTCAACCAAACAACAGCATTGTAAAATCTGCTGAAGAAGGTATCTCTGAAGCTGCAAAAGTAGGTTATCCGTTAGTTGTTCGCCCATCTTATGTATTAGGTGGTCGTGCAATGGAAATCGTATATAACGAAGAAGAACTTAAACGTTACCTTCGTGAAGCAGTTCAAGCATCTAACGAAGCCCCTGTTCTTCTTGACCGTTTCCTAGATGATGCAACTGAAGTTGATGTTGACTGTGTATCTGACGGTAAAGACGTTGTGATCGGCGGTATCATGCAGCACATCGAACAAGCTGGTATTCACTCAGGTGACTCTGCATGTTCAATTCCTCCTTATTCTTTATCAAAAGAAATTCAGGATGAAATGCGTCGTCAAACTGTTGCGATGGCAAAAGAACTTGGTGTGGTTGGTTTGATGAACGTTCAGTTCGCGGTTAAAGGCGATGATGTTTACATTCTTGAAGTTAACCCACGTGCATCACGTACTGTTCCATTCGTATCGAAATGTATTGGTGATTCTTTAGCTAAAGTTGCTGCACGTTGTATGGCGGGCCAGTCGCTTGAATCTCAAGGATTTACTAAAGAAATCATTCCAAAACACTTTGCTGTGAAAGAAGCTGTTTTCCCATTCGCTAAATTCCAAGGCGTAGACCCAATGCTTGGACCTGAGATGAAATCTACAGGTGAAGTGATGGGTGTGGGTAAAACATTTGGTGAAGCATTCTATAAAGCTGTTTTAGGCTCAAATGAACGCTTACCAGGTTTACCAACCGAAGGTGAAGTAAAAAAATGCTTTCTTATCTGTACGTGAATCTGACAAGAAATACATTGTAGATATTGCTAAGAAATTAGTTGCGTATGGCTTCAAGCTTATTGCAACAGGTGGTACATACCAAGTACTTAAAGAAGCAGGTTTAGAATGTGAATCTGTGAATAAAGTAACTGAAGGTCGTCCACATATTGTTGACCGCTTGAAAAATGGTGAAATACACCTTATTGTCAATACAACTGAAGGTAAACAAGCTCAATATGATTCTGCCATGATTCGTCGTGCTGCCCTACAAGGCAAAGTGTATTACACAACGACTATCAATGGTGCTGAAGCTGTTTGCCAAGCCTTTGCTGTGAAATTGCCAATGGATGTATACCGCTTGCAAGATTTAACTGTAGGTTAATTTATTACCGATAAGTCCCGCCACCTTATCGGTGGCGGGATTTTTTCATTTTTTTTACTGTGTTTTCTCAACTTAAGAGGGACCAAAATGCAACGTTATCCAATGACCCCTGAAGGTAAAATTGCCTTAGAGAAAGAATTACAACATTTAAAATCTGTTGAACGTCCACGTATTATTCAGGCGATTGCTGAAGCACGTGAACATGGCGATTTAAAAGAAAATGCAGAATATCATGCTGCTCGTGAACAGCAAGGTTTCTGTGAAGGACGCATCCAAGATATCGAAGGGAAATTGGGTGCAGTTCAAGAAATTGATGTCAAAACACTTGAGCAAAATGGTCGTGTTGTATTTGGTGTGACTGTCACCATTGAAAACTTGGATACCGAAGAACGTAAGACTTATAAAATTGTAGGCGATGACGAAGCAGATTTTAAAATTAATAAAATCTCTGTGAACTCACCAATCGCACGTGGCCTTTTGAGTAAGAGTGAAGGCGATGAAGTAAAAATCGTGACTCCTCAAGGCGAAGTCGAATATGAAATCGTAAGTGTAGAATATCTCTAAGATAATACACTAGCCCCTCTTTATGAGGGGTTTTTATTCAATACCATTGATATATTTTTGGGAAATCACAAATGGATACTTCATTAATTAACACCCCAGTTCGTCATTGGTGTGAATTTGAATTTATCCATAAGACTGTTAAAAATCCCAATATCCATATTAAAGGTCATTATTCATATTATTCAGCCTATTGGGACCAAGGTTTTGAGCGTTGTGTGGTACGTTATTTACATGACAAAGCCTCAACACCTGATAAACCAATTGATCAACTTCATATTGGAAATTTTGTTTGCTTTGGCGCTGAATGCGTAATTATGATGGGCGGTAACCAACTTCATCGACCAGACTGGATTTCGACTTTTCCTTTTGATACGCGTAGCTTCTTAGCTGCCGGTGATACTGTAATTGCGGATGGGTGTTGGATTGGCAGTCGCGCAATGATTATGCAAGGTGTCAAACTTGGTGAAGGTGCAGTCATTGCAACTGGAGCTGTAGTGACTAAAGATGTTCCCCCTTATGCAATTGTAGGTGGTGTGCCTGCGAAAATTATTAAATATCGCTTTCCTCAAGAACAAATAGACAAACTGCTTGCTTTAAAACTTTATGATTTAGATGAGAAGCAAATTCTGAAAATACGTGAATATTTACAAACTGATGATATAAATGCTTTATCTAGCCATATAGAAAATTTGCGGACTTTATAAAAAATAGAGCTATAAAATTGAATGTTATAAAACACAAATGATTACGTGCTTGAATTTAAATCGTCAAAAAATAAGTATAATGTATTGAATAAATAAGCATCATTACAATAAGGAAAAGACCATGTTATATCAACATATTCTTGTACCAATTGACGGTTCTGAAACTTCTGTGGTCGCGATGGATGAAGCGATTAAACTCGCAAAAGCTCTAAATAGCAAAATTACCGTAGTGCAAGTTATGGCTCTTGACCCATATATTGCCGATGCCTACGTAAAAACTGGGCAAACTAACGAATTAATTGAACGCACAAGAACTTATTTACTCGACATTTTAGAACAGGCAAAACAAAAATTTGCCAATGAAGGCATTACTGTCGAAACTAAACTACTTGAAGGTTTTGTCGTACATGAAGAAATTATTCAGGCTGCCCAAGACTTAAAGGTAGATCTGATTGTTATGGGTTCTCATGGCCGTACTGGTGTCCGAAAACTGGTGCTGGGTAGCGTTGCACAAAAAGTCTTAGGCGAAAGCCATATTCCTGTTTTAATTGTTCGATAATTTCCATCTTGCCTATCTTGTTGATCTTAATAATTTAGGCATTATTTTTAATCAACAACCTTTAAGTCAATTTAAGGCTGCCAAGCAAATTGCTTTAAATTGACTTTACTATTTAATAAGTAAACTCCTTCAGCTTCTAGCTTTAATTGTTGAACATTTTCACCCTTTTCATTAAATTTGCTTAGGCTAATTTTGCCTTGAGAATTAATAACCCGATACCAAGGGACTTGATGATCTGCTTCAAGATGCTTAAGGACATAGCCGACTAATCTGGCATGTTTAGGTAAACCTGCCATACGAGCGACTTGCCCATAAGTTGCAACTTTTCCGTAAGGAATCAAAGCAATGACTTCTAAAATCTGCCGATGTAGTTCATACTGAGTTGTCAAAATGGACTCCATAAAAATTGACATAATTCATATCATATAAAAAAATTTGACTAAAATTAAATGTAATCCAAGGTAGGTTTGAGGGAGATCTGCATGAAAAAAGCCATACTGGTAGTCACTGGAACTTTACTATGTATTTCTTGTACTACTCGCCCCCCTATTCTTCCTTCAGGGGAAATACCTAAGGTAGCTACAGATGGCCGTCCTATCGTTCCAGTCACTTTCGTTTTTACCACCGATTCTCCAGAAGCTACAAAGTTTGATAATTACCAACAAATGCGGAAAGAAATTAAAATATTAAATAAATATTATGTAGATGATAAAAATAATAAGATTTTTAAGTTCAAATTAAACCGTTATATCCCATATGAACAGTTCATTCAGTTACGATGTGACCTTAAGCAGCAAATTAATCAGCCCTATCCTATTTCCCTCGAAACGATTCCGGCAAGCATAAAGACCTGTTTTCCAAAACGGACTGCTAGCAAGGAAGTCATTGTTTTCATTTATGATGCGTATTCGACCAAATGGAAATTTGCAGATGTAACGAGTAGAGCTTTTCGCAACAATGGTGAACCCTTTGTTTTGTTAGACTGGAACCGCCTAAATTATAATATTCAGGCTGGTAGCGTCCATGAAATGGGACATGTGTTTGGACTAAAACATGTTTGTGCGCCGAATGCTACAAAACGTACGCCAACAAATATTATGGCAAGTGCTGAATGTAAACGTGGTAGCGGTGGGCTTAGGAATTTAGGTTTTACACCTGTGCAACTTCAAACAATTTTATCGAATTATCAAAGTTATCCTTAAAATATTTTAAAAACCAAGCTCTACATAAAAACCTAATTTATCTTGAGCCAAACTATAATTTTCTTGGGTCAGTAATGAAGTCATATAACTGCTGGCCTTTGAGAAATCTTGCTCATTGACTGGATACGGCTGCCAAAATGTTTTCAAATTATTGTTATAGATCGGATATAAACGCAGTCGATCTTTTGACAAATCTAACCGTGCTATACATCCATACGGCAAAGCGTTGTGCTCAGCATATTCACCATTACTATTAAAAACAGCATTGCCAATGCCAAATATCACTGGCTTTTGATGAATGAACTGAACGGGCTGAACAGTGTGAGCACCATGCCCAATCACAAGGTCAGCCCCAGCTTGGGTCAAAATATTGGCGAGTTTACTTTGTTCTTTTGTAATCGGCTTAAAATCCATGCCCCAATGACAAATAACGATGACTTTACGGTGAGGATGAGCCAACTTATAACGACTTATTTGTTCAATTAAGACCCCATTTAAACACGCGACTCCATTCTTGTGCCCTAAAGCGTAAAAATCATAATCTAGATACGCTGTATCTCTGTGCCAATAGCCATTAAAAATAGCGTAATGCTTGTTATTAAACGTGATTTCAAAGTAACTATGGGCATCTTTTTGGTTCAATCCTGCACCAATATAAGAAATTTTGGCCTGATCAAATTGTTGTAATGTATAAACTAATCCTCGATCGCCATAATCTTTTAGATGGTTATTGGCCAGCACAACATGGTTAAGGTGAATATTCTTAAATTCTGCTAATGTTTTTTCAGCCTCAGCTTTAAGAATAAACGGCTTTTTACGCGCTAATGGTGATTGATCTTCTAAAGAAAATACTGCTTCAAAGTTAGCAATATTTAAGTCATTTTCGCCTAAAAAGGCTTTTATTTTTTCGAATGAATAGCCGTATCCATATTGTTGTAGAGCATCTTTTTGCCCCTTAGACTTACGCTTTTCTGTATAGATCTCCCCCAAAATAAGTATCTCCCAAAATGTTGATCATGCCACTTTGAGTAGAGCAAACTTTAGGTTTTACGTTCTGCTCTTGAAAGCAGTGATAGTAAGAAACCAAATGTTCAATTCGGTGAATATCATCTAAAAATGAAAAGAAACCGATGGTCTGGTTTTCTTCAAAGAACGTTAGATAAATTGTTCTAAATGAATTAGAAAGATATAAGACCGTTACGACTGACTGAGCTATTAATGGCGTCTGGGGAAGATAAGGCTTTCCCTTAAAAATAAGCTCTTTAATAAGGAAAACTTTTCTGATTTCAGCTGGATAGGTATAAATATTTTTGACTAATAAAAACAAATGCTTGAACTGATTTTGGATACCTTCATTTTTAAAATTTAAGTGATAGATATCAGCTCTTTTAGATAAAATTAAAGTTGCTTGCCCAGTTGTACCAAAAAGCATATTGCTTAACGCAGCTTTTACATCTGCTGCTTGGGTAAAAATTAAGAACTGCAATAGCTCGGTAAAGGTGTAGTGTTCAGAAGGCTTTAAGCCTAGATTCTGCTGACCTACTTTCTCAAATATGTGTTCAGGCATGACATAGACATCTTGAGCCTGTATGTTATTTTGCTGAAATTGCTCTAATGCATAGTCGATGAGTAATAGCGTTGAAACATCATCGTCAAATTCGAATTGCCATAAAGCTTCATCAAAACTTTTAGTGTCGATATGTGCTAATAATTTAATTTCAACAGGCGGATACTTCATGGCTCATCCCCCTTGTAATCTTTAACGTAGGCGATGTAACCCGATAAGTTATGCTCTTGGTCATCAATCCGTACGCGAAAACGGTCATGTCGAATATAAAATGCGTGCAAAATTTTATCTGGCCGCGCCATATACATGGCCATTTCCGGATAAAAAAATCCTGTGGTTTGAAAATCAGCTCTAAACTCAATTAGCTTTTGAAGCTCAGGCATATAAGCTTGCTCAAAAAGTGCTGTACGCCCCTGCTCTTTTAAACGGCTCACCATTTTATAAGCAGCCATTAACATCTCTAACAAAGTTGCATATGTCGTTTTTCGATTTCGAATAAAAATAAAATGTTTTAAATAATTATTTAAACCAAAAATAAAATATTTATCTTCGGGGCATATTTTAGTGAGTTCATTTGTACAATAACTTAACCAATGATCATGATATTTTTCATATCTCTTTTCAATAAAACACTCAAACATTAATTTAACAGTTTCTAATAATCTAGAATCTTGGTTAATTTGATATAAACGTAATAATGCTAAAGCAGCTTCACCATCATAGTAAATAATTCTAAATCTTTCTTTTAAATCATAATCTGGATAATTTAATACATGAGTTGTTGAGCCATTTGAATCTATCAATTTTAAAATACCATTTGCGAGTTTCTCTGCATATTTTTGATAATCAGTTTTTTGAATAATTTCTTGATATTTCGTTAACATTAAAATGGCGGCTGCATTAGCACCTAATTTGATTTCGAACTCCCCTTCTTTACCATCAATCATAAAGGCTGTTTCTGAGTCTTTTTCTTTATAAAAGTTGGCCAGTGCATAGTGAATGGCAGCATGTATTTTGGGCCAATATTCTGGCTTGCTCTGCACTTCAAAAGTTTCTAGTAAGGCATACACTGAAGTACAGTGGCGCACCGTATTGTAGTTACGAATGTCCCGATCATAGGCAGAAAAATAGCCATATATAAATTTGCCATTTTCTTGAATCTGGTCATGCAGGAATGCCGAGTTTTGTTCAATTAAATGCTGAAAATGCTGTTTTTTATTGCTTGAAATTCCTCTAATTCCATTTACATCATAGCCACTTGCTAAATTAATAAACTGGCCATTTTCATAAAATGCTGCGTAGGTATCAAAAGTCCAAATGTCTTGCAGCTCTTGTAATTTAATCTGTGGTTTTGGAGCGTTATATTTTTGCTTAACTGCATAATTCAGGTTTGTTTCATCAAAAAAGTTTGGCTTGTCGTAGCTCAAACCTCGAATAATTGCTTTTCCATAAATCTCTTGTTCGAGAAAAGCCACTGAACAGTGTTCATCAAAACCAATCCCTTTACGGTAGTGGTTGTTGTGAAATTGATGGTGAACCTGTTGCTCTACTTCCTTCCAAGCTTGTTTCGTTAAGTTGTATGCCACATCAATTTTTATATATTCAGCCAGCGGTTGCTGTACAAACTGGTCATTAATAAAATCTAATAATTGTTTTTTGGCCTGCTCTAAATTTGTTTTCTCACAATGCCAGACACTACATCTTTGATCTTTAGGACCATAAGATAAAAATAAAATAATATCCTGTTTAAGACTCGGAACGTGCTGAACAACTTGTTCTAACCAAAGGTTCATTTGTCTTTGGAATTTTAAAAATGCCGTCACTCGAATTTAATCCCTATTCGTTAATTGTTGTTCTATAAAATTTTCAATACATCATAGCACGGACAAGTTAAAAGCTAAGTTAACGTATTGTTTAAACATAAAAAAAGAGCCCGAAGGCTCTTTTTTCTATAAGTCGATTGTTAGATTAGAAAATGATTTGACCATTGTTGAGAAGATCATTGAGGGTCAATGAAGTTCGAGATTCATCTAGATGAATCGTCAACAATTGAGTATTTGAATAAGTAAGAACTAAACCATCGCGATCAACGCTAATCGTAGCGTTTTGAGTCGCAGAATCGTAGCTTACAGATACATATTGTCCAATGGTTAAACTATTTGGATTGCCAAGTAATAAGTTACTAATATCAATCTTGTCAGCTTGAGTATCAGTTACCGTATTACCTACATGGAAGTCGGTCCATACATCTAAACCATTACCACCAGTTGCACTATTTACACTTGCAGCTGTTAATGTGTTGTAGATCAAGGTATCCGAGCCATTACCAAGAGCAAATGTGTCATTTGCCGCAGTGCTTACTGCAAGGCTATTCAACTCTTGACTCAAGTTAATTGTCAATGAAGAAGGATATTCAGTACCATCAATCACCGAAACTAATTTGTAATCAATCACATCAACTGTCGCATTAGCAGCACTGTCTAATGCTTTGTAGAAGTAAGAGCCATCATTGTATAGATACAATGTGCCTTCACCAGTATTCACTCCTTGACCAGCAGCTAGCTCATATGTGCCAGTTGTTGAGTTCATTACATAGAGCTGAGTACCTTCTACGACATCATTAGTAAGTACGTTGCCAGTAATCCAGTCTGTTTGTCCATCTGGCGTGTATTGGTCTAGATGCGTAGCAGTGGTATTCACTACAGTATCTAGAGTTACGTTACCAATTGATATCAAACTAGATAAGCTGAATTGTACTCGGTATAGGCCTTCTGACAGATGAGCCACTGAATCAGATAAAGCAGGTGCACCAAGAACGCCAGCTAAAGCAGTTTGAGAGCCAGAGTACACTGTATCTACCCAAGTTGTGCCACCATCTGTAGAACGTTGAATTACATAACCTACAGTTGGCAAGGCTGATAAACTTAAAGTAGCTGTATAAAGCATCTGTAGATTAACATCCGCTACAGTATTAGCAGCTACAGTAAAGTTATTTGACAACACAGTATTACTATTATCAAAAAGACTAATTGAAACATTCGGACTTGTTACATCCACAAGTGGATCTACCACTGGTGCCATACTGATCGTTGCATCATCTGTATCAGCTGTTACAGCAGGTGTTGGAAGTGTAGCGTCTGCCGAAGGATCCGCTGTGTTCCAGGTTACATCAACATCTGGTGAACCAACTTGAACATGTAATGTCGCGGTATCTGTTCTACCAGTCGCTGGATCTGTCACTGTATAAGTGAAGCTATCCACTTTACCTACATTCGCCATATTTGCAGTTGCCTGATAACTATAAGTACCATCTGCACCAATAGTCAGAGTTCCGTATGCACCAACAATCGTTGCTGGAGTACCTGCTACAACCGCAGACGTATTACCATTTTCAGCTGTAACTGTAGTTACTACTGAAGTAGTCGTAATGTAGTCTGGTACATAGTTTGTACCGTAAACAGCAGAATTATCATCAGCAAGTACGTTACCAATCACAGGATCAACAACCAGTACAGGAGGCTGAGTAATATCACCATGATTTAGTGTGATATCCGCAGTAACACTACCTAGAGCTGTTAGAAGTGTGTTGCTTTCCATGAACAATTCATAAGTACCGGCACTTAAGTTATCAATCTTGAATTGAACTTCAGAACCAAAGATACCTAACAAATCAATCACGCCAGTATCAGAACTATCAGCAACTACAGTACGCGTGCCATCTGGATTTAATCGTGTTAATACCACATGTAAACCATCAACAACCGTTGCAACCGAACCAAAGTTCACTGCAATAATGGCATCAGTAAGGTTACCTGGGTCAACTGTAAATGTGGCAGTACCTTCTTTAGAACCGATAACAATTCCACCTACACCGAGTAACCAGTTATAGCTGATCGCATTATCAAGTACCTCAGTTGTTACTGGATACACCATGTCTATTTCAGCCGAAGCAACGTTATCCATTGCATCTACTGGAAGCGGACTAGTAATTACAGCTGGTTGAGATGGATCTGCATCGTTCCAAGTCATATCTACACTGTCACTGTCAAGGCGGACATAAAGTGTTGCCTCAGAAGTGTTACCTGTTACTGGATCAAGCAAGGTGTAGGTAAATTGATCTACCTGACCAAGGTTTGCCCCATTTACAGTTGGTGTATATGTGTAGTTACCATCTTGATCGATCACCAAGGTACCGTAAGTACCGACAATTGTTGCACCAGTAGCTGGGTCAACAGCAACACCGTTAACTTGAGAGATCACAGCACTGCTGCTTGCCGCATCAACTTCACCAGTGAGGCTTGCATCTTTGATGACATTACCAGAGATCGGTTCAACAGAGTAACCAGCCACGATGTATGGATTATAGACATCCATCGTACCAGTTAATGTTCCGCCTAAGCCTATGCCTAGCAAACCTTCATATCCGATAAATGCACGGTACTGACCAGCATCCAATCCTTCAAGCACGGCTGTTGGTGTACCACCGATGAGTGATAGATCGATAAGCGAAGCTTCTGGATTAGTTCCACCAATCGATACCCATTGCCCTGTTGCTTCATCAAACTTCTGAACAACAATCGCATAATCACTGAGTAAATCGGCAGTGATTATCGCATCGAATGTAAACGTTGCTGTACCTTCACGGTTTGGATCAACAGTAAATTCAATTGCCTCGTTACCAAGCAATTGTAAATCCAGACCAGCCAACGATACGGCTGCAAGGTAAGATGCATCTCCAAGAGCTACATCATCTGCAACAAGCAATGGCTCTGGGTTAATTTCTGCCGTTACTACATTGTCTACCGCTTTCACAGAGCTCAATTGAATATTGAGATTTGCTTGAGCCGTATCACCAGTTAAAGGATCAGTTAATGTGTAGACAAACACATCTGTTTGACCAACTCCAGCGGAATCTAAGTTAGGTGTGTAAGTGTATGTACCGTCTGGATCAATTACCAAAGTACCATACAACCCGTTGATCACTGTATCTACCGCTGTAACAGGCTGACCATTTACCGCTGTAACTACAGTCGTAGGAGTTACGATGTCTATTTCACCACCGGTATTAATATCAGTAATAACATTACCATCGGCAACTTCGGTGTAGTATCCGCCTACTTGTGTCGTATCATAGACATCCATTGTCCCTGTTAAGGTACCAAGTAAACCGATGCCTAGAAGACCGTTGTAAGTCATGAATGCACGGTATTGACCTTCTTCTAGACCCTCAAGAACCACACCAGGAGTTGAGCCTAGTAAAGTAAGATCAAGGATATCAGCTTCACCACCGCCATAGACCGAAGTCCATTCGCCTGTTGCGGTGTCAAATTTCTGAACAACTAGCGAGTAGTCAGATAGTGCATCTACACCAATTAAGGCACTGTAGGTAAAGGTCGCATTGCCTTCTTGACCAGCACCCACTGTAAAATCAATTGCTTCAGAACCAAGCTGTAAATCAAGTCCAGCAAGTGAAACCAAGGCTAGGTAAGTTTCGCTACCTAAAGAGGCATCATCTTGTACAAGCAATGGTTGAGGAGCAAGTACGGCTGTATCAGTGTTATCAAAGGCAACAATAGAACTTGCAAGAGTATAAGTTTGTGTATCTTGAAGAGTACTACTGTTTCCAGCGAGGTCTGTGAAGGTAGCCGTAGCATCAACTGTTAAGTCTGTATCCACTGCAAGGCCACTACCTGCTACGTCAACGGTCCAAGTACCTGCTGCTGTATCTACTGTCGCAACGTATTCAACACCATTTACAGTTACCACAACACCTGTTGTGACCGCATCCGCAGGTATGCTGGTCAACGTACCCGTTAAGGTCACAGTTCCGCCAGCTTCGGTGGCATCTAGGATGTTATCAGCAGTAACTGGGTCAATTGCTAACACTGTTGTAGTGATATCTGGTGGAGTAACATCGAGTGTTACTGTC
>JAKCPI010030717.1:0-22870 GCA_023213315.1 Euborellia annulipes
AAATATTTTTAACAATCCTTGGGACGCATCCAGCGATTAAAAAATCGTGAATTACTAAAAGCTGCTAGTAATTTTACTAATAAATAATAAACTAATAAGTAAATCCTCCTTTTGGTCACAAAGGGCAATTCACCCCGGAAGAAGTAGATGAAACATAACTTCCAACATTGCTTCTGTAACGATACCAATTGAACGGGTTAATCAAAAAATTAAGGACTTTAAAATCTTATCTAAAGTACTAAATTCATTATTTCCTCATATTGATGAGAACTTGAATATAAAACGAATGATTTGGATTTAAATGTGACTTTGCCGCTTATGACACTTTCAAAATTATTTGTTTTTTCAACTACCCCATAGACATGATTTGAGTTGAATATTTTTTTTTTCTCTTTTTCATCATTCTGGCCGCGTATAATATTATTGACAACTGGTTGAAATCCGTATTTTATTATTTTTCCCATTTTTAAAAAATATTTTATATTGTTTGCAATGAATGTTTTCAACCCACTAACTTTGGCAAAAGAACACTAGAGAGCGCCTACTTCGGCTATAGTGCTGCCTCTACATTTCACGCACGGTCCCTATTGTGACTAACTTTATGGAAATGAGTGAAAATAGCGGGAAAATTTGAATCTAACTTCACAGAAATGCCGACAGATGGCTCTGACGTCGCTGTATATAAAAAGGCACGTAACGGACATGACTGTTGGTTCACTTAAGTCGGAGCAAGTGCATACTACTTGATAACGGCTGCAGAATAAGCAGTTGAAACGTTGTACAGTATTTATATTTTTAATAAAGATTTAATACAAAAATGTGGTCTATGATTAAAAATTCCCCTAATAAAAAAACCGCATTGAAAAATTTCCTATTATAGTCTAGTTTTTTTAAAGCACGTTTAGACGGTCCTCCCCCTTAACGTTTAGGGGTTTTTTTGTTTCAAAAGGCAAATTTCATTTTTATTGGCTATTTAAGTAGGAAAAAAAATTCGATTACTCGTCAAAGAGGCGTGAAGAATAGAAAAAAGACGTGTCCTATGCGAGTGCCGTCAAGATCGGCCAACAAGTATGACACTCAACGAATCGGGTTATCTATCTCCACGGCGTAGAGGCAATTCCTCACCTGACTACGTCAGTTCTATTTTAAGCCTTTTATACACAATAATAAATTAAAGATCTATACTTTTAAACATAAATATCTATTACATTAAATGTTGAATCATCAAGTGATTTATTCTTCAATTTTATATACCAGGTATACAACACCAAATAGTATTTGTAACTAAGGAACTAAACAGTCTCTATTTTAGTTGCTGAGTCTCCTTTCATTAACAAAGTTTTTTTTTTCTATAAATATCGAAATTTAATTTGTAGTGAAAAATTATAGGTTCCGTTGTAATGGATTGAAATCACGGATTACGTCACAGAGGTGACGATAATTCATATAAATAATACAAAAAAGCCGAAGCCTGGCAACAATCCCCATAATTGTTGTAGTTAAGCGATGTCAAGCGAGTTTTATAACGAAAAATCTGGTGTGAACGGTCGCATAGCATACAACTTTCTCTTACCTTCGGTAATTAAGAGTTGTGTTCTGTGCTTGTCACAACAGATTTTATGTGTATAGGCCTATATTTAGTTTCCGGCGATATATTAGAATTTACCTGATTTTAAACTAAATGTTATTTATGGGCCTCTAGCAATTTATATTCAGAATTTTTTTCCAAGTTCGTATTGATGGAACATTAAGTCTTATGAAAATGGGCATCGGCGTAATTAGAGAATTTGGCTGGAGGGGGTGGGGGCAATGGGACCATCTTTCTTTCGTGGGGCTTGGAAAGTCCATATTAAAATTATCATTTGACTTTAAGGAGAAATCCATCAGATTGAAACAATTAGACATGAAAAGACACCCAAATATAGATAATCTATGCCCAGTATATAAGAGCGCTTATTAACAATCGATCTCTAATTAATCAAAGCCTCAAACAACAATAAGGAAGAGACGTTTTTTTTTTAATGAAATGTATTAAAGAAGCGGATTATGCAGCTAGTTAAGATGATGGATAAAATATTCTATCAATTCCATTAGTCTATATGGGTGTGTGTGTGCATACAATGACTTGGGTTAATATTTTTCGCAGGAGTGCATCCGTTTGGGAAGAAGATTCCATCCGTTGCTGACTCATCTTTTCTATGAAACACTCTAATCATTATTATTATTAAAAGACGACGATAAAATTTCCAAGGTAGTCAATTAAATTAATGAATGGACCATTTATTCATTTCTCACCAGTTATTGATTGAAACCATTAATTTTGTTAAAAAAAAAAAAAATGGCAAATTTTTTACTCGAACTTGATGTCCAAATGATATCCGATCTATTTGAAATTCGAAATAAAAGTTTGTGACAATATAGAGGGCGTTAGATAGAGAAGAAGATTAGATAGAAAAAATTCTCTAAATCTACTTATATTCTTCCCAAGGTAAGGAGGTAAAGCCATTCGAATAAGATGGCGTTAGGGGTCTTAACAAGTTAGCCAAAAAGCCCAACTATTACGAAATTTGCCAAGAGATGGCAGGATGGTAGGGCTATGTTTAATCTCGTGTATTTGTTTGATTTTCGGTGATCTTTTAATATTGAAGAAAATCTCCACATATATGAAGTGGAATGTAACAAAAAACGAGACGAGAGAAGTTTATTCCACAGCTGCAAGTTAGTCCCATACCCTTTTTTCCCTGTAAAAAAAGAGTCTTCGGCCAAGGGTGGTGTAAATTTGAAATTTAGTGCCTTTGTAAATAAACACCTCGGACCAGCATCAGACAGTTGGTCACAGTGGGTGAACACCTGCTTATAATTTTAGTTTATATTTGAAGACACTTGGAAACTATTTTAGATTTAAACACATTGTATATTAAAATAATTATTAATTTCAAGATTATTGTTTTATAATACCTATAAAAGAATTCTTATTCAATTCTTTGTTTTAGGTAAGATCTGATATTCATTATTATAATCGTTTTATATAATTAATTTGTAAATAATAAATACTTTGTTTTAGCAATCGACTTCTTTCCTTTGTATAACAAATTACATTATCATTTTTCACCTGAGCCCCGAGGGGCCCGGGCCCTCTCAAAGACAAAACTTTTATTAAAAAAATGCTTAAATATTAATATATTTCATTTTTAACTTTTCCCATCAACCCTAGGTTGGACAGATAAAGTTAATGTAATCGTAAAAAAAATCGATTATATATATTAAATGTAAAAAACCTCGGACCATAAGGGGGGGGGGATATTTTTTTCTTGAATCGTGGGTGGGCAAAGTTGTGCGCTCGGCTTAGTCCGACCCTTTATTTTTATTACTTTTATTTATGCGACGCACTTTTTCAATCAAAAATTTAGAAATTAGCCTTACAACCGTAGGCTATATATGTATTATATAGATTTGGAAAATTTCGGTTGGGGGGCCCTCGGCCCCCCTTATATACGCCCGGGGTGAAAAAAAAGGTTGCGGTCCAGCTAAAATACTTTACGCCACTGCCTACACTATATGATAATATCGATATAATAAATCAATGGGAATGTGCCACGATTTTTGTCAATTATATAATAATAATTCTTCCTTAATAGATTTCGATAACATAAATAAAATTTAAATACCGGAACTCCGGAAATTATTAAAAAAAAAAAGATAGAAAAGAAGAGAAAAATTTTTTATTATGTCCCTGAATTTCAAAGGTCATAAAATGTCCTTCGTTCTGTTTTTTTTTTTTATAAAATAAAATAGAAAATTTAAAATTACGTGTTAATTAAAATATCTCTTCGTATCTACAAAACTATTGATTTTTCGAAAAGACTTAAAAATAAAAAAAAATTTTGATTGAATTTAGACTTTCTGTGTTATAATTAGAAATTAAAACATTAATCTTGGTTTATTTTTTTTTTTTTTTGATTCAACATCTCTTCTATTTTATACCGTACTCTCGAAGAAGACGAATTCTTTTATTCAATCCCAATTTATAAATGTCTTAATTAAACATAGTGGAAATTAATCTTATTGAAAAGAGAAAACTTTTGTTTTTAATGGTAAAAACAAAGACATTATTTAGATTATATTAAAAAACAAAACATAATCCAAATAATGTTAAAATATTAATTAAACTATTATTGTTAACCATTGTTACTAAAAAAAACAACAACAGTGAAGTTCTCATTCTCACTCCCCCCCCCCCCTTCCATTCCAACAGTTTTTTCGCTTACTACGGGTTTTTAATTTTTTTGAGGTATCTTTTTTGTGGAAGATAATAAATTGGTGGTTGGGGTTTTTTTTTTTAAACCTTTTGGGTATCAAATTGTTATAATATAATCTTGGGGCGGGGGGGTGGGGCCGCGGGGGGTGGGGGGGGGGGGGGGGGGGCGACAACAGTGAAGTTAGAAACTACATCAAATTACACATGCACAACTTTACGAATAAATACATATCAACAAATTTGTTTATTTTTCTGATCATATTTCTTTAAATCCCCGGGCTTGGATTGGTAGCGTGCCTACCTTCTATACCGAACGTCGCGGATTCAGATCCCAGGTAGTCTGAGGATTTTATTTAAGCCATTTGGATACCAAATGGCTTAAATAAGAATGCCTGGACCCCAAATAGATATATTTACAAATAACGGTTATCGTCAAAAGTCTTATATGGCCTGAGTTGCTAAAAAGACTGTGTGAATGTGTGTGAGTATGAGTGAGAAAAAAAAGTGTGTGTTTAAAAAAAAAATAATAATAAATAATTAATTAAGAAATTATTACTATTAAAATTATATTTTAATTAATTTTTTTCTATTTAAATACATTATCATTGACTTCTGACGGGCTATCAACAGTCTTTGTGAGTGGTCACCTATTCAAATTTTCAGCACTGTTTGGCATTGCTTAACAACATAATTATAATTTAATTGAAAATAAACATTAAATCATTGCTTGATTATTAATATAATAATGCATGAATGCATTCAATTTAAACTTTTATTTTGATTTTCAACCTTAAAAAAAAAAAAAAAAATTAATTCAGATTAATATCTATTCTCATTTACCATGAAGGTTAACAATCGCTTTCTATTTCTTTGATATTTGAATTAATTAGACAAAATTTAAATCAATATTTTAATATAGAAACGAGAAATAGATTTCACTTAATTCTATTTTGAGGTTATTATTATTATATATAGTGTTCTGGAAGGTTTCCGCGACCGGATGTATGCGAAGATCGGTGAGTCGCATGTGTTGTTGAGATTTACTCGACGTTTCGACTCTCCTTTTGGAGCCATTTTCAAGAGTATGGGTTTAGGGGGAATTGTTGAGGTAGTTTGTTTACGGGACAGATTGAGGCCTGAAGTCAACCTAAATTAAACAAAGACACGATCACACATAACAAATCCAAGCCCCTAACACTGGGGGGGATATATATATATAGATGTATATATTCTACATCCCTTCATTTCTGTGACAATCAAAGAATACAGAGAGGCCACTTACTTCTTTGATATAATCGGAATTTCTTTTCAAAAGAAAAATTGTTTCTATTCATTAATCAAAAAAAAAAAAGAAGATTGGAAACATTGGTCCATTTTCAAGATAAGCATCTAACAAGAGATGAAATTGTATTAATAAAAAAAAAAGAGATCCTTTCTTTTTCTTATCTTAATGAAATCAACAAAAAAAAAAAAAGCTTTTTCTTTTTACCAAATTTATCTTTCATCGTTAGTTATTTATTTTTTTTAATTCAAAGATTTATTCTTTTGAAACCTTAAAATAAAGTGTTAACTCAGAATTTGCAGCCTCGTTGTCTGTTGAATAGTTAAAATGTCTAAGGTTATAGAATAGAAGACTAAGTTGACGTTTCTCTTAGATTTGTGAATTACTCTGCTCGTAAAGTTGCAAGGTGAGGGCACCTGAGGTTGCTGGCCTCTTCCTCTTTGGCCGAACAAGAAAAACGAAGAGGTGCACTCAATCCTACGCACTCTTGCCTTTTTTGAGTCCCCCCCCCCCGTAATTTATTGAAATATTAGGAGAAAAAAATTTATTATATCTTTTAGGGATAAGTGAATGTCACATAGGGTCTATTATATGCAAAGAGAACTCTCTGCTTAAAGTGGATGCAAGTCATGTTTATTACCAGAATACCATTTAAATAAAAAATAATAGTCACGTTTATTTATTTATTTTGAGATTATATTGTTTATAAAATAAAAATCTGTGTGCCACTGTGCCGTGGCGCAGAGATATAGATCTCGCCTCTTAGGGCCGGTTGCTTCATTTCTAGTCAACTAGTAAACTGATAGCAAATCAATACAGTAAACAAGAAGACGCTTAACCTTCAAAAAATGAGTTTTTCACATATAATCAGCTATCTGAGATATTAGAGGAAAGTTTTGTGAAGTTAGCAACTTAATAAAAGCATAATTTTTAAAAATTATAAAAAATTAAAATAGGCCCATTAATTAATTTTTTAAAAAAAATTTTTTTTAAAAATAAATAAACGAGGCTTGTGTTTCTAATTTCACCCCTTAGTTAAGCCTTAGGCCAAGCTTTTGGTCTTTGCTAATTAACTACACTGTAAAAAAATTTTAATTTTAGTATGATATAGTACATGTATAAGCCTACTAAATTTATAAATGTTCCTTGTAAATGATAACTAACATTCATTTGTATACTAAATCTACAAATCTATGCATTTAAAAAATTTTTACAACAAAAAATCATTTTAAAATTACAATTCTCTTTGTCTCCCCGCGGAACATTCCCTCTTTTGCGAAACCAAAGTTTTCTGCCCTGCGAAAAATTTTTTTCCCTGCGGAAGATTGCCTCTCTCCGGGGGGGGGGCTAATGTCTGTATATCCGTGTATATGTATATGCATTTGGGAGATTTCGGGTGGGCCGGGTCCCCCGGCCCCCCCCCCCTTATATACGCCCCTGATTTGTTATATACTCTGGTAAACAAGTACAGAATGCCTCTTTAAATTACCGAAATTAACAAAAAATTGTGTGCTGTGCGTCCAGTCACACCAGATCCCCCCCCCTCCTCTGGATCCGCTCTTGTATATGTCTGGATCACTGGATCGTAATTAATATTTATATACAGAATAATTAGTTGAGAAGCGCATTCACTCGCTTTAACAGAATTTGTTTTTCATTAAATACTACGCATAAAATATTTTTTTTCGTTCAAATCGGTAATGGGAAGGCCGTGCACTCCTCTTGTAATAAAAGTGTGATTCTTAATAAATTTGCTGGCCAAATTGACTTTTCTTTTTAATAAATTTTTGCGATCACATCGAGTTGCCATTGTTTTATCCGATGAGTGGTTCCAAAGACAAGTCTTAGTTCCCCCCCCCTCCTCCTTCCTCAATAAGCCAAAACTGAACCTGCGTCCGTGCATGACGAAATTATCTCCTTTTCTAGGACAGATCGCCTCTTTGATAGAATACAAAATAAACAAATCCTTTATTTAATTATCATTCCCTCCCCTTATTCAGATTGACATTCGATATCAATCAATTAGTTAAAGGATGGATATACGATGGTTCGTTAAAAGCGAGTTTGTTGTGAACTGGTGTACTTAGAACAGGGCGATGGGACGAAGGGGCCAGGGGAAGGATAAAATACAACCAACGGTACTTGGACACACAGAACAGGTGAACGAACCTGGAATCTCTCAGCCAACACGCACACCAACTAGAGCACTGGAGGAATAACTAACTACAATTGAATATCAATCAAAAAAAAATTGGCATCCAAATGGTGAATAACGTTTTGTCTTTATAATTTTAGAAAAGGAAGGCCTATCTATGTTAATACACTGCGCGTCAAAAATAGTGGAACACTTTGTTTTTTTATTCTTAAGAAGACCTGTTCGAATCTATCTTAATGATACTGTAATTTATTAAACATTTAATATGAAATATCTTATACATTTCCAAGTAAATTTAACACAAATACATATCATTTCATTCAATTTAATACAATTTAAAATAAAATAAAGACAAAAATGTCCAAATGTTTTTATTAACGCCAAATTTCTAAAATTTTAAAATAATCTTTCCATTTCAGTTTTTATCTGTCTATTTTATTGGAAATTCTTATAAAAACAAAATTTTGAATTAATATCCAACAAAACATATCGAGATTATGTTGATTTGTCCCACAAATTGAAAATCGACATATTTGTCTTTATTTTATTTAAATTGTATTAAATTGATTAAAATTATTTGTATTTGTGTTAAATTTACTTCTAAATGTTTAGATAATTCATATTAAATGTTTAATAAATTAGAGTATCATTAAGGTAGAACAGGTTTTCTTAAGAAGAAACAAAATGTTACGTTTTTTAACAATTAATTATTCAGCCTCACCAAGTTAACTATGTAATGTCCAAAATTGTTAATTCTCATATCATAGAGAGAGAGTAAATGACAAGTAGCCCTGAGGATGCGGCCGAAACCTGCGGCGAACCCGAGCCTTTTCTTAATTATGAATTTTTTTTTAACACTCACACTGTTTTTTCTCATTCACACTCACACACACATTCACACAGTTTACCGAAGGTAAAATTAACTAGTTTTCATTCGATAAATGGAATGAACAAGTATTTGGAAGTTCTTATTTATTTGATGACTCCAGTAATAAATATTAATAGAATAGATTGACAAACTAAATTTTATAAAATTTTAGTGTTTTTATTTTTGTTATGTTGGTAGCACTTATTCTTATCACGCTAATCTATTTCTATCTGAATTGATCTATCATACAAAATTTTATTCCATTAGGGATGAAAATTACTATTAATAGATATGTTCCTAGATGACGTCATCAGGGAGCAAAATAGTCAGAAATGTCTTTTCGCCATGTTAAAGATAGGACAAATTTGAAATTTTGATGTCCTCTCAAAAAGTCACTTTTGCACCAAAATGAAATTTTCTATCAAAAGTATCGGGTTTTCGGTAGTGTGTATTTGAAATTTCATCAAAATCGATCCAGCAGGGAAACCTGTAGCTTTGTCTAAAAATTTTGAAAATTGCTGAAAAAAAAAGAAAGAAAAAAAAATCTGGTGTGACTGTCGCGCCAATACTTTCTCTCTATATATTTATAGAGGTAAGAGAAAGTAAAAGAACCGAACGGGAAATATTTATCGCGAATCACGCTTTTCTCTGAACCAAATTTTTTGAAACTCATTCGTAATAATTAAGACATTTTTCTCCAACCATGTACCAAAATTTCATAACAGTGGAAGGGAATTTATTCTTAAAAAAAAAAAATCTGGTGTGACTGGCGCACAGCACACAACTTTCTCTTACCTTCGGTAATCGAAAGTTGTGTACTGTGCTTGTCACACCAGATTTTTTGTGTCGAGATATATTTAGTTCCCGACAGTACGGAACATATGAATTCAAGATGTAAAATTTATAAGTATGGGAAAATATTTATATTTTGTTACCATGGCAACCATTTCTCCTATCTTCCCTATGAAATACAAGAGTAAAGTGGTCTTCAGAAGATTTCAATCGCATAATGAGAATATACATTTTAAAGAGTATCTAAAAAATAATTGATTTTTGAATTTTAAAAAAAATCGTTGGAGCAAATTTTGAGAAAATCGAAAAAAACTGAAAAAGTACATCAGTAAAGTACTAGTACTCTTTGGCCGATTTTGATTAAAAGCTTATTTTTCCGGTCCCGGGGGGTGTTTAACTTAAATATAAAATTTCAACCTCATAGCTCAATTCCTTCATGCTTAAAATTGAACACACACACACCCACACACCCACCCACCCACCCACCCACCCACAGACAGACCATGTCGCGAAAACCACTTTTTTGGACTCAGGGGACCTCAAAACGTGAAGATCCATCAAAATCTCGACATCGAATTTTTGACATGAAACCAATACTTTCTCTCTATATATATATTACATATATACATAGGTAAGAGAAAGTAAAAAAAGAACAAACACTTTGATAAAAATCATTTTAGAGTTCTTTGGCCTCTAATAATAATCATATCGTGATAGATTTGAAAAGAATAAATAATAAATATCTCATTGTTAGTGAAAAGAAAGAAAGAAAGAAAGAAGTGAGTGTCAAAGAGAGAGGGAATTGTAAAATGATAATCAATTGACAGGAAATGCTTGGACATGATTCTTCAAGATCGTTAAATACTAACGAACAATAACAACAACCAGGGGCGTAGCCAAGGGGGGGGGATGGGGGGGAGTCTCCCCCCCAGGTCGGATCGAGTTGGCAAATGTTGGCAAAATCAAGGACCAGTTGGCAAAATAAAGTTTATTTAACAGAAATTAATTTATGTTTTAATTTAAAAAAAAAATTAAATTTTCTTTTTTTTTATATTTTTCATCTATTAAAAAAAATTTTTTTTTTAATTTTCAAATAAATAAATTTATTTTCTTTTTACTGAATATAAATTTATTATACATTGTAATACAAACACATAGAGAAAATCATTAGGATTATTTTAAAAGGGAAAAATAAAATATTTGAACAAATAAAAGAAACCTCAGTCGTTCATTTGTAATTTGAAATGGAATAATTTTCTTTATTTACTATAATTGTAAAAAAAAGAAATTCCAATTAAACAATGTTTTTGATAGAAATATAAATTTTATACAGGTCAACAAAAAAGTTTTTTGAAATTTAGGTCCTGGCTATATGGAAGCGCTAATTCCAAAAATGCCATCAATTTTGCGCCATCAGCTCTAGTTTTAGAGATATAGAGAAAATTAAATTTTAATAAATAATCTGATTAAGAGCGACTCTTATTTTGAATTTTCTAGATTTTTTTAAGTCGTTACCCCCTGCAGATAGTTGAAATACATAGAAATAGAAGTCTATACTGTAAAGTTTGAGCCCAATCGGAGGTGGCTTAGTGGGGCAAAACACGGCTAAAAGTTTAGAAAAATTGCATTTTTTCATTTTTTTTTTTCAGGACACTCCTGAATAGAATTTTTACCATCTCTGAATGGAAAAAAGTATGTTTACGATCTTCTCTAGTTTTTAACTTTCCAAAAGTTAAGCAATGCCAAGCGTGGCGAAAGCCCCGGGATTGGGGACCCCGAGCAATCAGCTTGTGGAAAGTCCCCCCGGTAGCCATCGGTATAATGTAATTTAGAAATATATTAAATAAAGTCATACCTGGCCTCTGTAGCCGAAAATGTTAAAAAAAAAAAATAAAATAATTCATTGATAACGAAATTATGAGCAAAAAAGTTTTCTTAGTCAGGATTCAGAGCTATCCATCCATATACCCAAGAATAGCTCTAAATTCTTGGCGCAAAACACCATCTTTATCATAAAATTTTCTTATATTTGCTTTTTAACAAAATTGACTTTGATAACTATTTTGTTCATAATTTCTTTAGAATGATTTTTAGAAAGTGAAAGAACTACAGAATATCGTAAATATGTTTTTTTGCATTCAGTGATGGTAAAAGATTCTACCTATTAGGGGTGCCCAAAGTTGAAAAAACTGAAAAAATTCGATTTTTCTAAAATTTTAGCCGTGTTTTGCACCACTAAATCGCCTCCAATTGGGCTGAAACTTTATATTTTTATGTACAGTGGAACTTCGCCGAGCATAATTCGTTCCAGAATCATACTCGTAAAGCGAAACACTCGTTATGGGAAACAATAACATTCTCCCCTTAGAGCTGTCCCCTCATGACACAGACTGATGTAACATGAGCACAATCCGGGACTTTCTCTCTCCTCTCCACTCGTTATGCGAAACGTCACTCGTTAAGCAAGTCATATTTTTACAATTTTTTTTGCTCGTTATGCAAATTGCTTGTTATGAAAGGACACCCTAAGCGAGGTTCTAATGTATTTCTTTTTAAGGGGTAAAGCCAGAAAATTCAAAATAAGAGTCGCTCTAGAGCTCATTTTCTATTAAAATTTAATTTTCTCTAAATCTCTAAAACTAAATTTGATGGAGAAAAACTTATGGTATTTTTGGAATTAGGGTATCCTATATAAAAACCCAGGAATTGCTTAAAACACCCCGGTAAATACCCCGGTAAACACATTAGACCAGCGTTTCCCAACCTTTTGAAGTCCACGGTTCCCCAAAGGTGCGTTGAGAATAATATTACTCACTAGCGGCACCCTTCTTTTTTTCCCCTATCAAAACGAAATTTTTTCTGCCCTGGGGAAAATTTTTTCCCTTGCGTGAAAATCATTTGACCTTTTTTTAGCAAAACTTTATTATTTTTTTCTCTAAATATCTCACGGCACCCCTTAGGCATTCTCGCGGCACCCTTGGGTGCCGGGGCACACCGGATGGGAACCACTGCTTTAGACAATACAAGAGGGATTTAGTCTGTAAGAGTCCTGTACTACTCGACAAAATTTTTCATTGAGTGTAATTATATGGGGAATTTCTCAATTGAAAAAAATCTTGCCTTAATTATATTTCTATCAAAAATGTTGTTTAATCCTTTAGTTTTTTAATATTAAAATAGCAAAGTGAAGGGGGAGGGGACATAAAACATCGAACATGTCATATAGCGACTAAGGGGCGTCGGGTTTAGCCCCGAGTAAATTAATATATATAGGATGAAAAAGAATGTGAATTGTACAGTTGGCAAATTGATTAAATTTAGTTGGCATTTTTGGCCTTCTCCCCCCTGAAAAATCTCTTCGCTACGCCCCTGACAACAACAACAACTACCTAACTAGTAGATATTTTAAATTAAAGTAGCATTTTCTAATAAGTGTGAAAAACATGGCTACTAACTTTTATTACCTACATGCATCTATTTGTAAACTATTTACTTAAAAAATACACTGCGCGTCAAAAATAGTATAACATTTTTTTTCTTTCTTCTAAGAAGACCTATTCTAATAATACTTTAATTTATTAAGGGGGTTTAGTAGAGTAGATGTTACGCATGTTTTTCCCGATAAGATGGCGTAGTGTGTCATAAAAAGTATGCCCAAAAAATCAAGTAATTCAAAAATTTGCCAAGAGATGTCAGAATGGTAGCTAATAATATTTAATGCATTTGATCGATTTTCATTGATCTTTTAACAATAAATACTTTATAAATGTATTATATATTATATATCTTTTTTATAAAAAGCATAAAAATATATAGATATAGGCCAGGTATTGGCTAATAGTGTACAGTGACGTCATTTCAAATTTTTTTTCTTGGGGGGCAAACATTTTTTTTTTTCTTAAAATTTACTTACAAATAGGAACTCAAATTTGGCCAAAATATATTTAATTAAATTAATTATTTAATTTTGTACAGTTTCTATACTCGTAGATGTATTTTGAAGTATTTTATTTAGAATAATATAAAATTTGATAAAAATCAGAGCCCTTGGGGGGGGGGGGAATTACCCCCTCCCGAGGGGGGGGGAAGGAAAAAAAAAAAAAAAAAAAAAAAGGGGGGGGTTACCTCCCCCCCTTTACCTACCCACCCCTTGCTTCCCGTTGAAATTTTGAAATGTAATTTTGCAGGCTTATAGAGGACATTATGGAGCCGCAGGGTTCCTGATCAGTGGCGTAACCAGGGGAGGGGCGGGGGGCGGGGGCCCGGCCCCCCCCCCCGCCCCCCGGCATCGAGCCTTTGGCGCCCCCGGAACCGGCATAGGCGCCCTACGACCTCTAAAATATAGCCCAGCGTATGTGATTTTATCTTATTCTTTTCATCGATTGTCTTAAAAAATTGATTGTTTTCTTTTAAAATTATATTACAACTTGAATTCTACTATTTTAAATGAATTTAATTCCAAAAATAATAAATAACGTATATAGAGGCTTTATAATTAAAATTTTTTTTATTTTGCAATATATAAGCCTTAATTTGATGTTTTATGGCTGTGGAGATTTACTCAGGATTCGTATAAGCCTTAATATTTAATTTTTTGAAATTCAAAACTTTTTTAAGCATGAAGGAATTGAGCTATGAGACTGAAATGTTATATTTAAGTTAAACACCCCCGGGACCGTGAAAATAAGCTTTTAATCAAAATCGGCCAAAAAGTACTAGTATTTTACTGATGTAGTTTTTCAGTTTTTTTCGATTTTCTCAAAATGAAAGGGCTTTTACCATTCTTCAGGCCCGCCCGAGCCCGCCCGGAATTTTTTCAAACCCGCCCATTCCCGCCCGAGATTTAGTGAATGAATGAACGAATGTCTAGCAATTTTTAAATAAAATTTCATTTGCATGCCCGTCGAAATAAAATACTCTATTTTAAAAAGTTTTTATTCTTTGATATTTTCCCGAAAACTGAATAGTTTTTGAAATAATCACAGAGGAAAACGACATTTTTCGTAAAAGCAAAGAAAAATCAAAACAAAATCATACAGGGGTCATTAAAAAAACATGTAAATATAAACAAATTCGCTGAGAAAATTACTGGATGCAAGAAATTTGCCCGCCGAAGGTGGCAATTGCTCGCCGAAGGCGAGCAAGGGGGTCCAGGGGGCGGAGCCCCCTGGAAAATCGGCGCCCTAGTTGAGCTTCGCCCCCCCCCCCCCCGCCCTCAAAGGCTGGTTAACGCCGCTGTTCCTGATTTAAAACGTTTTTCAGTTTCATCTTATTATCTTTCATGTTTTTCATTTGTTTACATTCATCAAAATCAAACAAATGTGGCCATTTTTTTTTAAATATGCAGAAATAACCTCTTTTAACCTCCCATTTTTTTGATAGTTGTATATTTTGGCGCGCCACGATTTACGTCATCATCATAACATACTCTGAAATATTATGACTAGGCTCTCAGGCTCTGTTGGTTTTTTTTTTTTTTTATTAATTAATTCTTTATATTCAAACATTTTATCATAATATTTTCTCAATACTATAAAGGTTATTTATAATAGTGAAACTTCTTTTGTACCAAGCTGTTTTAGTTTTTTCAAAAATGAATGATGCATTTTTATTGGCAATACTATTAATATTAGTGTGTGTGTGTGTGTGTGTGTCACATTACAAAATAATCTGTATAACTTTCTCTCTCTCTCTGACTGTTGGTTGAGTTGCTGCTCCAATGGTTGGCTGGTTCTCTTTCGTTATGCGTCATCGTCAATCCAATTCCCGGATTTGCAGGGTGTGGTCGTCGGCCGGGTCCATGGTCCTTATGCTCAATATCGGCGGCGGTGCCTTTGCGTGGGTCGGTCTCGCATTAAATCAATTCCAATTTTCTTACTTTCTTATAATATTGAAAAACACACACTCTGATTTCACGAGACCCGAAAACAAAAATCTGGTGTAAATGACCGCTCAGCACACCACTGTTTTTTTGACGATATTTTAAAATATAATCACAAAAATTTATTGTACCTTAAAAAAGATACAATTTTAAATAAAATAAAATGAATATTTTAAAGAAATTCTAAGTTTTTTTTTTTTTTTTTTTAGTTCCTCTTTTCGGCTGCAGAGGCCATTAGGGCTCTAATTTATATGTATTTAATTTGATATATGGCATATATTTATATATTTTTATGCTTTTATAAAAGTTGCATATTATACAGGGTGGGTCATGAGGGTTTCCCCCGGTTTATGGGGGTGATTCCTGACATGATTTTTGAACAAAAGACTAATGGGATGAAATTCTTAATTAAAGAGTTATGGCAATTTGAAAAGACAAATGAAGCGAGTAGTACGTTTTACATAACAATCACATTGTTTACTACAGTCCCTGTTTACTGTTATTGAATCCTGTGTAAATTTGGCGATGCCTTACAAGTGCAATACGTTTGAATTTTGTAACTGATTAAATGAAAATCAACATCTGTATCGCTTTATAATGTTCAGTGATGAGGCAACAAGAGTTGGCATCAACCACATGCATAACATGCATGTTTGGGCATACGAAAATCCCCATGCCACGGTAGAAACTAATTTTCAACACTGATTCAGTGTCAATGTCTGCTGTGGTGTTGTATGTGACCAGTTACTGGGGCCGTTAATTTTCCCGGAAAATTTAAATGATCAGATGTACGCTAACTTTTTACTAGAAGAGTTACCGCAGCTTCTTGAACATGTCCCTCTGGAAACAAGACGCCAAATGTACATCCAACATGACGGGGCGCCTGCACCCTTCCACCACGTGCTAACAGCTCATCTGAATCAGCAATTCCCACATCGATGGATAGGTCGCAGGCATAGGCGTAGCCAGAAATTTTTGATGGGGGGTTTAGTATTTTTCTCCCCCCCCACCCCGACTAATGGGGCAGTATAAGGCGTCTAATGAAATATATGACTAGCCACTTACCCCACCTTCGCTTCGCCCCCCCCCCCTTGGACCCCCCTCGAGGTGGCTCGGGCCCGCCCTTTCTTAATTAAGTGCCGCAATTTTTCAATCAACTCGTATCAGGCAATAAATAATGCAAATCTCTTCTCATTCACATTCACACACACATTCATACAGTCTTTTCGGCAACTTAGGCCATATAAGACTTTGACGATAACCGTTGTAATTAAGATATCCATATAGAGCCTTCTTTTAGCTTCTAGTGCGAAAGGTCAATAGTTAAACAAATTGGCAAATCTCTTAATTTTATGTATATCGGCCTAAAATACCGGGGTGTCTCTGCATGTGTTTCTCTTGACCATACTCCTATCTCAGACCTCTTTAAGAAAAAATTATTTTATTTTATTTTTGAAATTCCTATCGGGATCCCTGTTTATTTACCCGAGGTGCTTACGTGTACGGAGACACACACTCAAACCCAACTGGCCTCTGGCCGTAGCCATCTACCGGCACCCCGTGAAGTTACATCATTTCCTATCTCTAGCTCCTCCTCCTGCTCTCGTCTCTAGCTAGTGAACTAATCCTTATTTCTGGTTCCAACCGGCTCCTTATATCTAACCTCTTCTATGCTAAGGAGGATGTCCTAGTTTGAGGAGGGACTCCCTCAGCACCGGCGTGTAGCCTACTCCTTTCGAAGAATGCATCACTGAGAGGGAACCTTCTTTACGTCCCTTCCACAGGACGGGATGTCACAGCAACTACCTCTCCTCGTAGAGTTGCCTGAGGGCTATTGTGGAAAGATCCTATATTCCAATCCAGGGCTTGCTTGAGAATTTGTTTACATTAAATAAATATTTTTATTTAATGAAAAATCCCGCATGCCAAGGATTTGAACAGGGATCTTCTTTGCAGAAGCTGACACCCTAGCTCACTACACCAGCGAGCCCTCCTTTAAGAAAAAAAATAAAAAATTTATTTATATAATAATTTTTATTATTTTTCATTTGCGAGATTTAATCAATTTTAAGCGGCTTTAATTTTTTATAAAGCATAACAAAAATCAATTCTTTTTAATGGGAAAATTCTGAATTTTCTCGAATTTTTTGTGTTTTATTTAATTTTTTTTTTTTTAAGCTAGAGAAAATTATTATATTTTACTTTCTCTTACCCTATATATGAAATATATAGAGAGAAAAAAGTATTTTGTATTATAGAGCTTAAATATCTAGTCATGGCTTGGGTCCAATGGCGGGGGGTTTGAACCCCCAAAACCCCCCCCCGTGGCTACGCCTATGGTCGCAGGGGCCCTATCAACTGGCTTGCCAGATCCCCAGATTACTGCATCTGGGGTTGAATGAAAGACATCATCGTATCAAGTTAAGGTGCGAACACGAGAAGAATTGATTCAACGCATTCTCGATGCTGCAACGTCAATAAGGAACGAGCATTTGAGATTACGAAATGCCACTCTCGTGGTTCACTCCCGTGCGAATCTTTGCCTTCAATGCAGGGAGGAATTTTTGAATACTTGCTTTAAATCCACTCTTAATGGAAGAGAATGGACAAAATTAAAAATGAAGTAAACGAAACGAAGTATGCTGGGTCAACAGTATTAAGGTTATGGAGAAAGAAAAAACCAGCGGATGCTTTCCACGTTAAAATAATTTATTCGCAGATATTTCGGTAAGCCTAACGCAAACCATCCTCAGTGCTTCAAATTATATGATTGTGGAGCGTTTAATAAACTCATAAAATGCTTGAGAAAGTCACGCGCCTGGTGGGTCACTGTGAGAAATTATCTTAAAGCATACAAAAAATTCGATTGTGTCTTATGTATATAGATGCTATTTTTCTCTCAGTGACTTGCTTCATACGATTTTGTCCCCTCCATATATAGAATGGCTTCTCAAGCATTTTATGAGTTTATTAAACGCTCCACAATCATATAATTTGAAGCACTGAGGATGGTTTGCGTTAGGCTTACCGAAATATCTGCGAATAAATTATTTTAACGTGGAAAGCATCCGCTGGTTTTTCTTTCTCCATAACCTTAAAATTAAAAATGTTTTCCATGTATGATTTCCATTTTTGTTTGTGAAATCCGAAAATTAAAAAAAAAATGCTTTTTTCAAATTGCCATAACTCTTTAATTATGAATTTCATCCCATTAGTTTATTTACATTTTTTGTTCAAAATCATGCCAGGAATCACCTCTATAAACCGGGGGAAAACGTCATGACTCACCCTGTATAATAACATTTATAAAGTATTCATTGTTAAAAGATCAATGAAAATCAACCAAATGCACTACCCTCGGGCTTGGTGTAGGGGTTAGTGTGCTGGCCTTGTATACCAAAGATCGCAGGATCCTAGGCAGTCCGATGATTTTAACTTCTACACTACTAAAGCCTCTTAACATTCAAACTATTCCCTCTTGAATATTTCGATATTTCGTTAAAATCTTGGATTTTTTTTTCTCATTAGAGGTGAGATTGTTTATGTTTATGCGAGGTCTTTGGTCTCTCCTACGCAATGGCAATGTCTTCCTTGGGAATCTCTAAAACGTCTAATTACATTTGGCTTTAGATGGTGGGTCGAGTCGTCCGTTCCGCGATGCGATGCTGTGGGCGAACAAGAGAGGAGACGCAAACATCACAGCTCATTAAACTCTCCTCTTTGCTTCAGGGTATGAAAAAGAAAAAAATAAAAGTCAATTATTTATTGGATTAGTGGGCGTTTTTTTTTTTATTTTTTTAAATTCCTTTTTCTATTACTTTTTGCGCCCGCAAAAAATAAAAATTCTTAGCGTTGTTTTTTTTTTTTTAAACAAAGTTAAATGTTTTCTTTCACGTGTCATCGACCACCGGCTTTAAAAGGAATAGTGAAAAATGAAGTATTTAATATCCAATCGTAACGGTATTTTATGTTTATCATCTATGCCCATGGGTTCTTAACCTACGGTCCACAGAGATTCTGTAAACGAGAAGACAATCAATGCAATTTATACCATATATAATTCCATAATTAATTTCCATCCGTTTGTCCCTTCTGGATTCCCATAACTAGTAGAGATTTTATTTATTTATTTATTTATTTCTCATATACGGACTATTTTGTCCATTATACAATTAGCTGTATCTAATTCGTGTGCGAAATATGGTATCATGTTATACAGTAAAAATAATTTTTTTTTCTATTTTTTTCTTTTATTTATTTGAGATACAGGCCGACTTCCAAGACCATTCACGATTTTTTTTTTTTAAATACAGTATTTAAACTTAAGGGGGTTTAGTAGTGTAGATGTTACTCAGGTTTTTCCCGATAAGAGGGCGTTGCATTGTATAGAGAGATGATTAAGTTTCAACGATGGCATTGCAAGAAACAAGCCCACTTTTACGAAGATTTGGCTTGGCATAGTAGGTAGCGTGCCTACCTCCTATACCAAACGTCGCACAGTGGGCTGAAATAGGAAAAAAGCGGGGCCATAATTCGAAAAAATGAACTTCAAAATATAAAAACAACGTTTTTGCACACCAATAATAGACTATATGTGGACCTCAGTACAATAATTCATTTTTTTTTTTACCAACCCAAACCCGAGTTATAGAGCGCCAAAGTGGGCAAGAAAACTTAGTAACTTTTCTTGCGTTTTAAGTCGATATTCAGGAATTTTTTTTCATGTATTAATCTTGATCCAATTTTAATGAATTTTTTTTTGAATCATAGATAAATTAATCTTCTTTCTGAAAATATTTTTGTTTTTCTTGTATTTTTAATTATTTATTTTTAAATAAATTTTTTTTGTAAGTAAAAAAAAGCAATATAAATGTGGGAGAGATGGAGGGCTCCTTACCTTTTCTGCCGATATAGTGGAAGCCTGCACTTTGACCGCTGCGCTGCGCCTGGGCGAAATGCTTCCGAGTCGATGGTAGATTAGGAACTTACTAACTAATATTAAATTTGCCTTTTCGGCGATTTGATAAAAAAGGTGGAGCCTTCAGTTTTTTGGAAGGGACACCAGGTGGCGGGCAATGCTCTATTATATTTCGAACATACACCCCCCGCTGAACGGTTGGTTCAGGATTTAATTAAAAGGAGAGATATAATGATATAGATGAGATGTGGATAGTAAAGATGGGGAATGAATAGATGAAGAATGAAGATTTTTTTTTGTTTTGTTTAAGAGGAATTATTAGATGGTAGAGGGGATAATTTCACCACAGGCCGTCTAATAACACCGGTAGCTGTTTTAAGTTCGACAGCTCGAACTATGTTATCTGAACCGGGGAAAAGTTTGATGACACGGCCCAGACGGTATTTTCCGATAGATGAGGGGGCGTCATGAATTAAAACTAGATCGCCGATGTTTAGGTTTGGGACAGATTTTGTCCATTTGGATCTTTCTTGTAGCGTATGCAAATAGGTATGATGCCATCGTGTCCAAAATGTTTGAGTAATTCTTTGTAAAAGTTGCCAACGATTTAGATGGCTCATTTTTACTTCTGAAAGATCTTGCTCAGGTAATGATAATAGAGGGGCACCAATTATAAAATGTCCTGGTGTTAGGACGTCGACGTCGTCGGGGTCGTCGGTGAGAGGGGTGAGTGGACGGCTATTTAAAATAGATTCACATTTTGCGAAAATAGTAGTCCATTCCTCAAAGGTAAGATTTTGATTGCCTACCGCACGACGGATGAGATGTTTGGCCGATTTGACACTGGCTTCTATGAGACCATTCCAATGAGGGGCGCTTGGAACGGAGAAATGAAAGTTGATCTGATTTTCAGCGAGATAATTATTTAATTTCGTTTCCTCTTTATTCATTTCTTTGAGGGATCGTTGGATGTTAGAGAGAATACGCTCCGCTCCGATAAAATTACGTCCACAATCGGTGTAGATATCAGTGCATAAACCTCTTCGGCTTACAAAACGAGTAAGTGCTGCTAAAAAAGCGTCGGAGCTCAGATCTGATACTGGTTCAAGATGAGTTGCTTTAACTGCCAAACAAGTGAAAATGCACAAATACACTTTGAATTGTTTAGCTCCACGACCACGATGAGATATAAGGCCAAATGGACCGCCAAAATCACATGCTACCTTTAGGAAACAACGACCTTGGTTGACACGAGATAAGGGTAGTTGTCCCATAAGCGGAGTAATGGTGGTCTTTTTAAATTTGAAACAGGTTTGACATTTGGTTAAAATAGACCTTATTAGTTGTCGAGCGCTGATGATCCAATATTCACGAGCGATGAGAGATTGTAGAGTACGAGCTCCAACATGAAGATAAGATAGATGAAAATGTGATATGATCAACTTACTTAGCGGGCTTTCTTTAGGTAGAATAATGGGAAACTTAGATTTGTCGGGCAGAGTGGAGTGATAAAGACGACCACCCACTCTTAAAAGATTTTGCGAGTCCATAAAGGGATTAAGTTTGCGCAAAGATTTATTTTTTATTTGTATTTTGGATGAGTTGATTTCGATATCAAAACATCGAGCTTGCTCAAGACGTATCAAACACCATAAAGCTTCTCGGCGTTCTTGCATAGAGATGGCACCAGTTAAATTAGATTGATTGGTGACTAAGTTTAATTTAGATTTAAAATTATTGATTTTTCTTCTAAATAGAGCGGTGACTCGAAGACAAACATTGAGATTGGAAAAATGAGATAAAATTTTATTAGGTGGCGATATTTTGAATTGAGTGGCCACGATATATGAAGGCATTTTGATTTCCGGGATTTCGGTTACCTCAAGAGAAGGAGATGAAGGCCAACATTCAACTGGATCCAGTAACCAATGAGGACCGTTCCAATAAATATGGCATTTTAAAAGATTTTTAGGAAGAAGACCGCGGCTGATGACGTCACTGGCATTGTCCGAGGACGATACATGTCTCCAATGAACGTCCGGTAATAGATTATTTATTTTCTCAACCCTACAGGCCACGTAAGGTTTTAAAAGATGTGGTTCATATTTTAACCAAGATAAGACGATAGACGAATCTACAAAGGCAAATGAAGATGAGATATTTAAAATTGATTGATAAATTTTATAGATATGATGTTGTAGATTTGCCAATAATAAGGCTGCAGTCAACTCCAAGCGAGGTATGGTAAGTGATTTTAAAGGAGCGACCTTGGCTTTAGCGGCGATTAATTTCACGACGGGTTGCCCTTCTTGATTTTTGTATTTTAGATAAACAATCGCGCCATAGGCTTTAGTACTGGCGTCAGCAAAGCCTATTAACTGACAATTACCCCTTTCTTTGATGTAAAGTTGGACGATGAATTTTTAAATTCTTTAAAAGAGATAATTGATGTGCGAGATTTTCCCACTCTTTTTTTAGATAAGAGGGAATGTCGTCGTCCCATGAGATGTTGATTCGCGGGCTCTTGAATGAGCACTTTAGCTAAGATTGTTACAGGTGAGAGATAACTGACAGGGTCATAGATTTTTGCGATAGTGGACAAGATAGCCTGTTTGGTGAAGATAAGATTTATAGGCTCAGCGTCATATGTAAAATAATCTTCTTTTGGTATCCATTTTAAGCCTAAAATATTAATGCCGTTTGAATCCCGATCCAA
>JAKCPI010030718.1:0-20107 GCA_023213315.1 Euborellia annulipes
AAAAACCGCATTGAAAAATTCCTTATAATAGTCTAGTTTTTTTTTTAAAGTACGTTTAGACGTCGCCCCTGAACCCCCTCTACAAGAAATAATTATCGTCTTTTAAAATTTTTATCTAGCTATTAAACAGAAAAAGAAAATGATGGATGATAATTGAGAAATTTATTTGAAATTCAAATTTCTCTAACTCACTTCATATAATTAATTAACACAAACATAGAACATGTTTGTATTTTTTTTAACATGTGCATTTCTGTATTTTAAAAATATAAGCGGTGTATTATTAAATGATGTATTCATGTATCTAAGTATAAATAATCAATAATAAAGAGATAAATAAACAAACCAAAGAATGAATATCTACGGTGTCTAACAAGTTAAATCACCATCTACCTACATGCACTATCCGCTAAAACTTAAGGGGGTTCAGGAGCGACGTCTAAACGTACTTTAAAAAAAAACTAGACTATTATAAGGAATTTTTCAAAGCGGTTTTTTTTTAATGAATTAAATTCATAAGAGATTATTGGGACTTCGAGCTATAATTTTTTTAATGACTTATTAAAAAATTATCGTAATTAATTTTTTTGTTATCAAGCAAATACAAAAAAAAACAATCTGTCCCAATAATCTTTAATTAAACCGAAAAAAAGGGGGGGCCGGGGGGGGCCGCCCCGGGGGACCAACACGGAAAAAAAAAATTGTTTTTTTAATTTAAAAATGAATTTATTGTTATTATTAATCACATATTAATTAAGAAATTTTTAAAATAAGCTTAGATGATTTATTTAAAAATCATCTGTCAAATTAGTTCAGCATTCTTGCAATAGATGGCAGGCTAGTCTAATAGCTGATCTCCAAATAGCCTATATCTGGCCTATATTTATATATTTATATGCTTTTATAAAAGATACATAATATCTAATAACATTTATAAAGTATTTATTGTTAAAAGATCAATGAAAATCAACCAAATGCATTAAATATTATGAGCTACCATTCTGACATCTCTTGGCAAATTTTTGAATTTTTGGGCATACTTTTAATGACACACAACGCCATCTTATCGGGAAAAACATGAGTAACACCTTCGCTCCTGTTCCCCCTTAAGAGCACTATTTTATATACGGTATTTCTAAAAAAAAATTATTTTAATCAAATTGAAATAAAACAAATAAGTTTGTATGTATACTAGTAGCGAAGCCCGTCCGCGCCGGGCTCTCCTATACTTTAATTATTTCACATATGAGTGGTTCAAAACAAAAGTGGACCAAGTCCAAAAGTAAACAATTTTCTCATTTTTGCCTTTTTTTGGATGGTAAATTATGGCAGTTACTCGTATTCGGTGTAATAATGTAACCATGTCCGAATTTCAAAACAAATCCTCCAGAGTGCAGCAGTTACTTAATGCAAAAAAAAAAATCTATAAATTCAAAAATCTAAATTTAAAATGTTTACTTAGATAAAGTATAATTTTGATTGCTCAAATGAAAATGAAAAATCTGGTGTGACTGGATGAAAGTTGTGTTCTGTACTTGTCACACCAGATTTTTTGTGTCGACATGTATTTAGTTTCCGACAGTAGGGTACATTCGATTTTCAAGATGTAAAATTTATAAGTATGGGAAAATATTTATATTTTGTTACCATGGCAACCATTTCTCCTATCTTTTCTATGGAGTACAAGAGTAAAGTGGTCTTCAGAAGATTTCAATTGTAAAATGAGAATATACATTTTATTGAGAATCTAAAAAATAATTGATTTTTGAATTTAAAAAAAAAAATTTGAAAGGTTATGTTTGCCGAGATTAGCAGGATTTTTTATTTTAAATTGAAATGTTTAAAACAATAAAATGATTGTCTTCTGCTGAAATAATAAATTCCATTGATTTATTTATTTAACTTACAGAAACTAGTTTCGAGAACATTTGTCCTCTTCATCAGTCTGATATACAATATTTTACATGAAAATTACATGACGAAATCATCATGGAAAACACATTCGGTGGGAAGTACTCAAAACTACAAAGAAGTGTACTACTTGAGATTTCGTCATGTAATTTTCATGTAAAATATTGTATATCAGACTGATTGAAGAGGACAAATGTTCTCGAAACTAGTTTCTGTAAGTTAAATAAATAAATCAATGGAATTTATATTTCAGCAGAAGACAATCATTTTATTGTTTTAAACATTTCAATTTAAAATTAAAAAAAATTGTTGGAGCAAATTTAGAGAAAATCGAAAAAATGTTGATTTCCTTGAAATATGGCATAAGGAGATTGAAGGTTTTTTTTATGAATTTTGTTTGTTAAAATTTGGCTTTACTCTGTAATAAGATTATTAGTGAAGAATTGTTTTGGCTCTGAAGACGGCATTTCACTGTGCCGAAACAAGTGGAAACTTGCGCAAACTTGTCAGCCAGATGTCCAAGGATGCTCTGAAATATAAAACTAATTTTTAAAGAAGAAAACTACTAAAATTGAATTAATTTAATTATATACTGGTCTACACTTAAAACTTTTAGTATATGGAGAAAGTCTAAGTTAATATTCCAGCTCCATAAATCCCAAATATGGAGGTTTAAGCCTCCCCATTTGGGATTTATGGGCTCAAATCTCCACATTAGGGATTTGATGGAAATTCCTGAAAATTTTCCCATTAGAAATCAATGCGTTCCTTAAGAAAAATCAAAACCTATTAATTATATTCTATTTATATAATGTTCGTCTGTCTGTCTGTCTGTTTGTAATGCTCTATTTGGGTAACTTCCAGTTGGAATTTTGAAATGAAATTTTATATGCTTAAAGAAGACCTTCTAGGGATTACAGGAAAATTATTTTCATCCCAAAATTCCTATAATTTTTTGAGTTATTAATTCCTAAAGTTACGTTTTCTCCATGGGAAATGTATAGAGAAATATTCAATTGTGTATTCTATGAATGCAAACAAATCCTCAAGCAGGCACTGGATTGGAATATAGTAATGATAATTTTTTTTCGTAATTAACGAAAGGCGATGGTCCGCTGCAGGGGGGCCCGAGCCAGCTGGCGGGGGGTAGGGGACGAACCCCCCAAAATAATCGTATATTCATGTCAATATCTAAACCTTTGAATTAAAATCCAAGTTAAAATAAACTTTTAATGGGTATAATAATTGATACATTATTATTCTTTTTATATAATTTTTCTCTTCAATAAAAAAATAATTTTACGATTTCAAAAAAAAAAAAAAAAGAAATGCATAAATTAATTATACTCTTTTCGTTTTAACTTTCCGGGGGTGTGTGTGTGCTTAACTAAGTATTAAAATGTATAGGAAAATAACGTGACGTATTTTATTTATTTTTTTTAAATAATTATTATTGGTTGTTTTATATGTATTTACAAATTTATTCTAAAGGCCGTCGACTTTAAAGAAGAAAAAAAAAAAAAACTCGTTTTACTTTCTCTTCATTTTTTTTTTTTTATTTTTTAGATCAAAATCTTAATTTTACGATCAATTTATTCATATTATTCTTTTTTTTTTTTAATAGCTAAATATACGTTTTTATAAACTATTCTATCGATAATTTTTATTATTATTTGTCTTTTAATGGTCTCTGGGTCTTCTTTTAACGAGCTATAAAAAGATCGTTTGCCTTTTCCCAAGCCCCCTCCACCCCTTCTTTCTCCTGGCCAAAATATATCCATCATGCGATGACGGTGTTTAAAATTACGCCAAATTAGTAAAAAAATTAAAGGGGAACGGGAACGAAGGTGTTACGCATGTTTTTCCCGATAAGATGGCGTTGTGTGTCATAAAAAGTATGCCCAAAAATCAAGTAATTCAAAAATTTGCCAAGAGATGTCAGAATGGTAGCTAATAATATTTAATGCATTTGGTTGATTTTCATTGATCTTTTAACAAAAATACTTTATAAATGTTATTATATATTATGTATCTTTTATAAAAGCATAAAAATATATAAATACAAGTTGAGAAAGGTGGGGCTTCGAAAAATATAGCCGAAAATTAAAAGAAACTCTTCAAACAAACAAAAAATAAATGAAAATTTCTTCCGTTTTTAGAAAAAGTTTAAAGAACTTAAATAGAGGCTTATCAGATCCAAACCAGGCTCGTTTTATAGGAAATTTAATGTGGATTATAAAAAGTAAATCATATCCCAAGCAGCATTTTCCGTAAGAATTACTAGCATAAAGTTTTTTTTACTTTTGGAGAGGAAAATGTAGTTAATTAAACTTATTTATGGAACTTTTTAGTAATAATTCCCTTTAAAGTAAATAGCACAGGAAAAATAACGTTATTTTTACTACCAAATTAAACTTCAAAGTTGTCTACCTAATGGTAATATTCATAGGTAAATATTTGGTGAAATTTACTCAAAGAATTTACTTATAAGTTTTTTTTACTCAAAAGTAAAAATGTTAGTAGCGCTATCGTGGCAAATATTACTTTAAAATAACAATTACTTTGAAGTAATAAAATCAAGTAGCAGCCACCACTTTGTTACGGTAAAAGTGATAAAATTTCGACGTAATTTCTGAAGTTATTTTCCCATAAAAAAAACCCTTTAATATAACCTATAAGTAAGTCTCACCTAAAATAACTTATAAAAATAACTAAAAGGTAATATTTGTCACTGTAGAGTAAAAATGTCTCTTCAGTATTATTTTTAAGGAATTCTTACTATAAAAATAGTCAAAATGACTTAAAAGTGAAAAATAATACTTTAAAGTAATATTTAAATAAAGATGTCGTATTGTATAATGGTTAAATAATAATAACCTGCCAATTAATGAAATAAACAATAATTTATGATAAATAAAGACCATTACTTACAAACTTATGTAAATTTGTACCTACCAAAATAATTAAACATGATTATTAGCCGTTTTTTGAAAATGTTGGTTTTATTTATTTTGACATTTATAAAAAAATATTCGTAAAACTACATATTTGTTAGGGCGCACAATTTTATTCGAAGTATAATCATTATATTTATCAAAAAAATTTCGAGCGTTTGTATTTTCTTCCAATCCATGTCCTCTTTCGCCTGTAAATAAAATTTAACATTTTTCGGCCATCTTCTTTTACCATTAAAATAGACATATTTCTTAATAAACTTGCATGATGCCATTTCTTTAAAATAATTTCCGAATATAAACGAATGGAAAGCCGAGGTTCAACTATCGAATAATTGGGAAAAATTACCAAACCTTCACGTAACCATTATGTCCCTATTACGAATCTGTAACGTGATTATTACCGTTCCAGCTAAAGTTTTTGTGTGGTAAAAAGACCACAATCCTATTCCCCACTTTGGGAATTATCCGGTAATCATACCGATATAAATACGTTGCGCTCTCTGGTAAAAATTACTTTAAAGTTAACTTCAAGGTAACAGTGTAGTCATTTAAACTTTAAATGCTGCTTGGGATCTAAGACATTGAATATCGTTTAAAAAATATGGCCATGAATATGAAAAAAATTAATAAAAAAGAATTTTGTATCACACTCCAAGAGTTGCACAGCTGCTAAACAATGCCTTAGAATAGTGCAAAGGGTCTCATTCTTTTCCAAATTTAATGTAGAAAAATCAAAAATATGAGATTGAAGATATCTCTTTTCATTCAAAAAATATAGCCAAAAATATAAAAAATAATCGGCAAAAAATGAGTTTTTTGTAATTTAAAAAAAGGGGGTATTACATTTTCATGATTTTGGATTTTTCTAGTTGTCAGCAGATGGTACTGAATCAAATAAAAAAAAACCGCAAATGTCTAGCTTGTCTAAATACACAGATGTTTAAAAAACATCTCAAAAAATGAAAATTTTCATGTTATTTTTTTTCACACTTGAAAATTAAATAGAAGGGGTTGATGAAAAAAAATGAAATTTACCTGACTAAAAGTATAGGATGAGAGGATCATTTCGCAAAAAAGATTATTGAAATTGGACAATAAATACTGAAGCAATAAAATAATGAAAATGAACTGACGACGCGGCAAAGTCATCAAAAATGAGGTTCTTTTTGCTCGAATTATTTATATGTGTAAACAACCCTCAAACATAGTGTAAAAGTGTTTGGTTTTTTCAAAATTTAATGCAGATTATAGAATAATTTAGATATTGAAGATATCTTTAACCGTTTAGAAGATATGAGTGAAAAAGTGAAAGAATATCGTGTAATCTTTGAAAAAACATCTAAAAAAATGAGTTTTTCGGCTCTTAAAAAAAAGTGATACAACTTTTTTAAGATTTTGGATTTTTCCAGTTGGTTTTAGAGAATTCTGAATCCAATGCAAAAAACCCCATATCTCTAGGTGGTCTAGAAGTACCTTAATCAAAAAACGTCTTTTTCAGCTTTATTATAATATAGATAGATAGAAGATAGGCCAGATATACACTATTAGGGGATCGTCTGTTAGACTAGCCTGCCATCTATTGCAAGAATGCTGAACTAATTTGACATTTGATTTTTAAATAAATCATCTAAGCTTATTTTCAAAATTTCTTAATGTAATAACAATAAATTCATTTTTAAATTAAAAAAAAAAGATTACTGGGACTGATTGTTTTTTTGTATTTGCTTGATAACAAAAAAATTAATTACGATAATTTTTTAATAAGTCATTAAAAAAAATTATAGTTCGATGGGAAAAGCAGTGTTTTACTAAAATTTTTCCGAAACAACTTGCCGATAAAAATCATTTGATTATTTTTTTTTTTTTTCTTTTATAGCGTCATATTTTCAATAAAAACATTTCCTCTCTGAGGTGAATATTCCCCTCCCCAATATTAGAAGGACATTATTCATATTTATAATTATTTCTATAGAAAAAAAAAGAACCAAAAACATGAAATTTATTCCAGTTTTTTTTTTTTTTTGTTTTTTAACACGAAGGTAATATTTATGTAAATTTTGAATTTAAATAAGTGAGTTAGAAAGAGAGAGAGAGAGAAAAGATTATTGACGATTGAGGCGTAAATTAGTCAAAGAGATGAGTGAGTGAGTATACATATTCATTTTGAAACTTCAGAGAACATTCAAATAATAATAATTATTCTCTAAACAAAAAAAAAAAAAAATTCAATGTTAAGAGAAAATAAATGTAAGTTAATTGTTTCAACAAGAGCCTACGGTTTTGTAAAAAAATCAAAGTTTTTTATAAAAAAAAAAAAAAATTAAAAAAAAAAGTGTCATTCATCCCGAAATTTTTGTTTTTTTCCGAAAATGTCATAAAAAAAACGTTCAAGATGAATCTGTAAAATTTTGTCATATTTATTTCTGAAAAGTACATTTAAAGACAAAAATTTCAAAAAAAAAATCGTCCCGATAAGTTAATTTTTGACAGTTTTACGGTTATTAAAAAAAAAAAAGTCGATGTTTTTTGAAAATGCTATAACTTTTTTTTGGCTGGGTCGAAAAATCTGAAAAAATTCTCAGACACGTTTTCAATAGGGTATAAAAAGATGACAAAGTTTAAGACAAATCAAAAATGGTCGGGTTCAGAAGTGGTCGAGTTGGCGTGGAATGCCCCATATATATATCAGTATACGTAATTGGAAAGTTAATAAAATAAATATCAACTTGAACTCTCTCAGTTATCAAGCCAAGCACTTGTTTTTTTGTTTTTTTTTAATTACCCTATTTATGTAAAACTCAGAATTTATGTTATTGAATGATAATCTAATGTATTAAAATTTATGATAATAACAAGCCAATTGAAATAATAATAATAAAATACATTACGTTCAAGTTATATTTACTTTTTTTTTTTTTTTAATAAGTTAATCAACTCTTTTTTTACTTTTTTTCTAAATTGTAGATGCTCTCAATTGCTTTTACTTCTCTTACCTCTATATATATGTTAATATAGAGAGAGAAAGTATTGGTTCATGTCAAAAATTCGATGTCTAGATTTTGATGGATCTTCACGTTTTGAGGTCCCCTGAATCCAAAAAGTGGTTTTCGCGACATGGTCTGTTTGTGTGTGTGTCTGTGTGTCTGTCTGTGTGTGTGTGTGTCTGTGAACAAAATATCTCAAGAACGGAAAGAGCTAGGAGGTTGAAATTTTATATTTAAGTTAGACACCCCCATGGGACGTGACACGAAGCTTTTGAACAAAATCGACCAAAGAGTACTAGTACTTTACTGATGCACTTTTTCAGTTTTTTTCGATTTTCTCAAAATTTGCTCCAACGATTTTTTTTTAAATTCAAAAACCAATTATTTTTTAGATTCTCAATAAAATGTATATTCTCATTTTGTCATTGAAATCTTTTGAAGACCACTTTACTCTTGTTCTCCATAGAAAAAGATAGGAGAAATGGTTGCCATGGTAACAAAATATAAATATTTTCACATATAAATTTTACATCTTGAAAATCGAATATACTGTACTGTCGGAAACTAAATACATGTCGACACAAAAAATCTGGTGTGACAAGCACAGTACTCTTACCTTCGGTAATCGAAAGTTGTGTGCTGTGCGCCAGTCACACCAGATTTTTATAATCTAACTAGTTGCGTCACCTGCCTTCGGAATTATTTGCATCTAACATGAGAATTTATGTATTTTATTAATACTTATCTATAAGAACAAGAGCAAATAAAAATTTAATTAAATATGGGTAGCTTAGAGCAAAAGGTGCCTATTCAACAATGTAGTTAATTGGTTTTGATTTTTCATAAGGAGATAGAGAGAGAACCCATTGATTGCCAATGGGAAAATTTTCTTGAATTTTTTGAGCCTCTCCATTTGCAGATTAGGGGACCTGAGTATTTTTCCTCAACTCTTCATAACCTTCTCTATCTATAAGAGTTTGATTCGCAATTTCAACGAGAATTAAACCATGACAGACATCACTTTAAAAAAAATTTTACGTTTTATCTTTTTTTTTTTGTAAATTTTCCCCTCGTAGCTCAAATCACTCCATTTAAAATTTTCGGGGGGGGGAGGAGGCTTGCCTATGGCATTGCAAAAGTTAAGAGTTGCGGTTACTCAAAGAACCATCATCAGATCTAGAATAGATGTAAACCTTATTGTCTAAATTCACCGTTATTACATAAAAATATTATTTCATCAAATTTTTATATAGGCTATGTATAAAATGTATATTTTGTAAATTAAATAAATAAATATTATTACAAATTAAATAAATGAAATTTATATTTCTTGTATGTATAAATTTGATGAAATATAATAATATTTTATAAGAAATGTAACAACGGTGAATTTAGACACTAAGGTTTTACATGTTAATCTATTCTAGATCTGATGATGGTTCTTTGAGTAACCGAAACTGTTAACTTTTGTAATGTCAGTCGCCAGTTAAAATTTTCCAAAAATAAATATTTAAAATTCCCAAGACTAGAAAAGAAAATCACCCAAAAACCGAAGGAGGGCTACGCAGCTAGATAGATAATAATTTAAAGAAAACGAAATTTTAAGGGTTAATCAAATTCTTTAATTTTTGTTGTTGTTGTTGTTGTTGTTAATTCAATCAAAATAACAACACAATATGTCCCTAATCAATCAACCTTAATGTCTTACATACATATTTTTATATCATTAGGAGTGACATTAAATAAAAATCATCATCAGGGGGGGAGGGGGGGGGAGGCTTATATAAATTACAAATAGTCTTCTACACACAATTTGTAACTTAATTAACTTTATGATGTTATCATTAACAGGAATGGAGTGTTCAATTATCCGCTGATAATCATTCTATTTTTTTCTGATTTTTTAGGAGAAATAGTAATTATGTTGTTTGTAACAAAAAAAAAAAATAAATAAAAATAAAAATAAAAAAGGTATTCTGTCCATTTTGAATTTATAAGAAATTCATTCGTTTTTGTTTTTAGGGCGGAATAGGACCCAAGGTGTCATGCATGTTTTCCCGATAAGATGGCGTTGTGTGTTATAAAAAGTATGCCCAAGTAATTCATAAATTTGCCAAGAGATGTCAGAATGGTAGCTAAAAATATTTAATGCATTTGGTTGATATTCATTGATCTTTTAACAATAAATACTTTATAAATGTTATTATATATTATATATCTTTTATAAAAGCATACAAATATATAAATATAGGCCAGATATAGGTTAATACTATATCGTCTGTTAGACTAGCCTGCCATCTATTGCAAGAATTCTGAACTAATTTGACAGTTGGTTTGTAAATAAATCATCTAAGCTTATTTTAAAAATTTCTTAATTAATATGTGATAAATAATAACAATAAATTCATTTTTAAATTTAAAAAAAAATTAAAGATTATTTGGACAGATTGTTTTTTTGTATTTGCTTGATAACAAAAAAATTAATTACGATAATTTTTTAATAAGTCATTAAAAACATTATAGCTCGATGTCCCAATAATCTCTTATCAATTTAATTCATTTAAAAAAAACCGCATTGAAAAATTCCTTATAATAGTCTAGTTTTTTTTTAAAGTACGTTTAGATGCCGCTCCTGAACCCCCTTAGGGATTTTATGGCATTCCGCCCCGCCCACAGTGGATCCAATTCCCAAAAACGTGGCCAAAAGTCCAAAAATAAAGTTTCAATTTGAGGACTTTTAACCCTCTAAATAGTTTTATTAATATATTTACGGTTAGGAACGACCGTTTTTGAGAGTCATATGCACTTATCTGGCTCTCAAAATATATTTGAATCTGAGCGTTTTTGACAACAATCGGCAGCTCGCGCCGAACGCAAAAAGCATCCTTTTCTATCGCTCTCCATTTCCTTGTTTTTTTGGTTATTTCAATTTCGTCAGCCCTCGGGGCTTGGAGTAGAGGTTAGCGTGCTAACCTCGTATACCAAACGTCGCGGGTTCGGACCCCAGGCAGTCCGATGATTTTATTTAAGCCATTTGGATACCAAATGACTTAAATAAGAATGCCTGGACCCTAAATTATATATATTCATAACGGTTATCGTCAAAAGTCTTAAATGGCCTAAGTTGCCGAAAAGACTGTATGAATGTGTGTGTAATTGTGAGTGTGAATGAGAAAAAAGTGTGAATGTTTTCTTTAAAAAAAACAAAAAAAAAAAAAAAAAAAATTTCGTCAAATGGAATCAACGACTGAAAGTAACTAAATTTCGACAATGTAAAAAAATGCAATAAATTTTGATAGTTAAATAATAGGAGCATTTCAAATAACGTCTTATTTTTTTTTCCACTTCAAAAGTCGCAAAAATTCAAAAGTCAAAAAGTAAAAAAGTCCCACGACATCCCACTCTCAAACAACTTTTCCTGTCTTTTTTGGATCCTTCTTCATTAATAATATTAAAAAATTAGCTGCACAGACTTGCACATTTTTTTTTTTATTCAATTATTTTTGAAATTTGAATATTCATCTGATGAAGCATATTAATGTTATTTAAACTAATGTTTTATGTAATCCGTATTAAAAATATTGAATAATATATTGTAATTAAATTATTTTGACCTAAATAAATGTGCCTGGACCCCCACAAATGTGTCGTATTAAACAATATGTATAATTTAGGGTCAATATCGCCTAAGTTGCAGAAAAACACTTATAAAAAAAAAGAAAAAAATTATTTTGTTATTAATTTATTTAAAATACGAAAGCGGCGACCTCGGGAGCCCTACAATGCCAATTTTGATTGAAATCGAAATATTTTTTTTAGTCCCCCATATTGGTTACACCATATTTTTTTTTTCTGAAAAAATAATATCAAATTCTAAATCAGCGATCTCAAAAACCCTTGTGTACTGAATTTCAGAGAGATTAAATAACGTTTTCGACTTTTGACCACGTTTTTGGGATTTGGAACCACTGTGCCGCCCTGCGAAAAATTTGTTTTTGCAGAACCAAATTTTTCCCACTCTGCGTGGAAAAATTTTTTCCACGGCAGTGAAAAATCATTTTACCTTTTTTTTTTTTTTTGACACGATATTTTTGCCGTCCCGCGGAACACTTTTCTTTAAATTATTATCTATCTAGCTGCGTAGCCCTCCTTCGGCTTTTTGATTGGTTTTCTTTTCTAGTCTTCGGAATTTTAAATAAATATATATTTTTGGAAAATTTTAACTGGCGTCTGATATTGCAAATGTTACTCAAAGAACCATCATCAGATCTAGAATAGATTAACATGTAAAACCTTAGTGTCTAAATTCACCGTTATTACATTTCTTATAAAATATTATTATATTTCATCAAATTTATACATACAGGAAATATAAATTTATAAAATATAAATTTTATTTTATTTAATTTGTAATAATATTTATTTAATATACATTTTATACATAGGATATATATAAATTTGATGAAATAATATTTTATAAGAAATGTAATAAAGGTGAATTTAGACAATAAGGTATTTATATGTTAATTTATTCTCGCTTCCGGCTCTGAAGATGTCCTAGACCAGTGGCCGAAACGTCAGTCAGTCAATAAAATAAATAATTTTGGCTGCATATGTCTTTTTGACTTTTTGACTCCGCCTTAATATAAATTTATATTTTTTAGCGTTAAATATTTTTGTTTTTGTATTATTTTACAAAATGGGAGAGGGGGGGAGGGAGGCGTCATATGATTAAATATTTTTAAGGGAGGCGTGGTAACATAAAGTTTGGAAACCACTGGTATAGAGTATCAAAATAAATCCAGTTAGATTTTAATAACCCCAAGAGGAAAATCTCGTCAAAGGCGAGCAATTTTTACACCAAGTTCTATCGGCCACCCCACCATCTCCCCCCCCTAAAATGTATTTTCCACTCGATTTTTTTATTTTATATTTTTATATATTAAAATATTAAAACATTTATCTGGCCGAAACCGTAACCGAAACCGAATATTCGGTCGGTTCCTAATAATGGGAATAATTTGACATGTTGCTAACTTCATCCCATATAAAATACTACTAACTTCACGTAGGTGACCCTTAGAGGTTATTTCGCTAGAATTGGAGAATGAAAACGACTGCTAGTCAAAAGGTGTGTACAGTAATTATATTTTTTAATAAATAATTAATACAAAAGATACTGTTAAAAAACTTCCAGAAAACTTACTATACAAGTATAGGAAGTCTGTTTCATAAACTGTTTATGAATATTCATATTGGGTTTATGAGAAAGTTCAATTTGTTGCCAACCTAACAAATTTCTTGAATATTTTAAAATTAATTATTTTTGGTAAAAATTGTTAATTTTAATTTTTATAGCTATTTAGTTGAATTACTTTATAAAAATTATTTAATTAGTATGACTTCATAAATATTTAAATAGTTTAGAGCGCGAATTTCAAACCAGAATTTAATAAATTTAGATTTGTGAAATAAATTTTAAAAGAATAATTTCAAGTTTCCTTAAAATAATTATAAAATAATATTAATAAAAATTCCTTGAGGTAGTCGAGTTATTTGAGAACGTTTAGACCAGGGATTCTCAACTTGTCGCGGTACACTTTTAACGATTTCAAAATTTGGCGGCACACAAAGAAAAAGATAAGTTTAAAAGTTGGTAATTTGTTCATAAACTTTTATATTAATTTCATTTCATATCCTGGGTATATTAAAATTAAACCACCGAAGTATATGAAAAATGATTGAAAATTCATATTTTTTTTTACAGTGCACCACTACCCGATTAAGAGGCAGAAAAGTTTTTTTTTTTTAATACAATATACGAGTATATAATACCCAGGAAGTATAAATTAAGACCTTTTTTTTGTTTATTTCTGTCTCTCGTCCGGGTATGTGGAGGGGAGGGGGGGGTTCTTTTTATTATATATATATACTTTATTATTAAAAACATAACCATTAAAGTTTTTTTTTTTTTCTCCCTTTCAAGAAATCTTATCAGATTGACAAAAAAGATAATGAGATTAGAAGGATATAACGAGGACGTTTAGGGGTCTCTTATTTGCACCTGGGTTCCCATTTCATTTTTCTTTATTAGTTTATTAATTCTACTTTAACTTCTTATTTTTTTAACGTTAAGATTTATATGCCTGTTAAAATCTATTAGAAAATAATTATGTAGAAAGCAAAGGTCCATTATTCTTTGATTTTTACTTTCACTGTATTCATGTGAAAAATTCGATGTCGAAATTTTGATGGATATACACGTTTTGAGGTTGTGGTTTTCGCGACATGGTCTGTCTGTGAACAAAATATCTCAAGAACGCAAAGAGTTAAGAGGTTGAAATTATATATTTAAGTTGGGTATCCCCCTGACACGTGACGTGAAACTTTTGAACAAAATCGGCCAAAAAGTACTAGTACTTTACTGATGTACTTTTTCAGTTTTTCGCTCCAAAATTCGCTCCAATGATTTTGATTAAAATTAAAAAAATTAATAAACTTGATTTTCGGTTTAACTGTGGTTTATTTGTAAAATTTACAACGTTTCGGCGACTCATTCTGTGGCCTTCTTCAGGTACAATTCAGCTAAGATTATGCCTACCTTCTATACCGAACGTCGAGGGTTCAGACCCCAGGCAGTCCGATGATTTTATTTAAGCCATTTGGATACCAAATGGCTTAAATAGAAATGTCTGGACTCTCAATAGATATATTAACAATTAACGGTTATCGTTAAAAGTCTTAAATGGCCTAAGATGCCGAAAAGACTGTGTGAATGTGAGTGTGAATGAGAAAAAAAAAGCTAAGTTTACAAAAGTTGTTACATCTGTGGCAATCTCAATTGAATTAGTCGAGAAAACAAGATGGCTGCCGCTTCTCGACCTGCACGCCATCTACACATGAGCGATTGCAGCGCCCCTACATACAAATTGGCACGAAATTCAATTATTATATTTTTTAAATCTCTAAACTGTACAAATTATTATTGGCAAATTGTTTACTTATGGTATACATACACAAACACATACACACACACACACACACACACACACATATGTATTAAATAATTTTAAGAAATACAATATTTGAATTTCGTGTCAAATTGTATGTAGGGGCGCTGCAATCGCTCATGTGTAGATAGTGCAGGTCGAGAAGCGGCAGTCATCTTGTTTTCTCAACTAATTCAATTGAGATTGTCACAAATGTAATAACCTTTGTAATCTTACAAGGGAGTGCATAGCCTTGATAACACCGATTTGAACGAAAATTTTTTTATGTGTAGTACTTGATGAAAGACAAATTCTGTTAAAGCGAGAGAACGCGCTTCTCAACGGTTCGTCTAAAAAAAAAATGTTAAAGATTTTGCCTGCATGCCTTAAGCCGTTGCTAACAATAACATTTACAAAGGTCGCGATGGCTAGAGCGGTAGAGCGCATTCTTTGTAAACAAAAATCCCGAGTTCAAAATTCGCCTTGTGCAACTATTTTTTTTTTTTTGTTTCAGAATATTTTTTAATATTAATAAATAAATAAAAAAGTTTTTTTTTAATTATTGGCATTTAATTTTCAACATGTTCCATATATTTAAAGAAAATTCGAATGCTTTCTGTCAAAAATATAATATAAGAAAATATTTAACATTATACTAGAAATATATTACTATTAATTGAATACATAAAAAAATTTATTCCTGTAGACGTTTTGAAAACGCCCTGTGCGTGCAAAAATGCTGCATTTAATAGATGTACAATTTATGTTTTCATTGCTTTTATGATCAATACAATTAATGCTAATATGTTAATTGTAAACTTATCCATGTGTCCAATTAATAGTAATATATTTCTCGTATAATATTAAATATTTTCTTATATTATATTTTTGACAGAAAGCATTCGAATTTTTTTTAAATATATGGAACATGTTGAAAATTAAATGCCAATAATTAAAAAAAAAACTTTTTATATATTTATTAATATTAAAAAATATTCTGAAACAAAAAAAAAAAAAAATAGTTGCACAAGGCGAATTCTGAACTCGGGATTTTTGTTTACAAAGAATGCGCTCTACCGCTCTAGCCATCGCGACCTTTGTAAATGTTATTGTTAGCAACGGCTTAAGGCATGCAGGCAAAATCTTTAACATTTTTTTTTAGACGAACCGTTGAGAAGCGCGTTCTCTCGCTTTAACAGAATTTGTCTTTCACCAAGTACTACACATAAAAAAATTTTCGTTCAAATCGGTGTTATCAAGGCTATACACTCCCCTTGTTAGCTGAATTGTACCTGAAGAAGGCCACAGAATGAGTAGCCGAAACGTTGTAAATTTTACAAATAAACCAGAGTTAAGCCGAAAATTTACTAATGATAACAACTGTGAAAGCCTAAACTCCAAAATTCATAAATGAACTATAATTTAGATGCTCTTTAAAAAGAATATATCCATTTTGGCATTGAAATCATCTGAAAACCACTTTACTCTTGTACTTGATAGGAAAGATAGGAGAAATGGTTGCCATGGTAACGAAATATAAATATTTTTTGTAAATTTTTCATCTTGAATGGCAGAAACTAAATATATGTCGATACAAAAACATCTGGTGTGACAGCACAGAACACAACTTTCAATTACCAAAGGAAAGAGAAAGTTGTGTGTTGCGCGACCCGTTTTTGTGAAGTGATTTTCAAGAGAGTGGGAGGTAACGATGCCGTCGGACATGTGCCGTGAACTTTTTCACTCGTTCGGCGGGTAGTAGCCTTCAAGGCGCAGCACACACTTCGGAATTATCCCTTTTAATTTTTAGTATGGAATTTTAACAGTGGAGAAAATTGGATATAGAAATTAAAAGGGTTAATATTGACAGAAGTGTGTCCTTGAACTACTACTCACAGAAGAGTGTTACATCTCCACTCTCTTGATAATTCACTTCTTAAAAAAACTGGTGTCGCGCAGCACACAACTTTCTCTTACCTTCGGTAATCGAAAGTTGTGTACTGTGCTGTCACACCAGATGTTTTTGTGTCGACATATATTTAGTTTCTGCCATATCAATTCGATGAAAAATTTATAAGTATAGGAAAATATTTATATTTTGTTACCATGGCAACCATTTTTCCTATCTTTCCTATCAAATACAAGAGTAAAGTGGTCTTCAGAAGATTTCAATGCCAAAATGAGATATATACATTTTAAAGAGCATCTAAAAAATATTTGATTTTTGAATTTTGGAGTTTAGGCTTTCACAGTTGTTATCATTAGTAAATTTTCGGCTTAACTCTGGTTTATTTGTAAAATTTACAACGTTTCGGCTACTCATTCTGTGGCCTTCTTCAGGTACAATTCAGCTAACAAGGGGAGTGTATAGCCTTGATAACACCGATTTGAACGAAAATTTTTTTATGTGTAGTACTTGGTGAAAGACAAATTCTGTTAAAGCGAGAGAACGCGCTTCTCAACGGTTCGTCTAAAAAAAAATGTTAAAGATTTTGCCTGCATGCCTTAAGCCGTTGCTAACAATAACATTTACAAAGGTCGCGATGGCTAGAGCGGTAGAGCGCATTCTTTGTAAACAAAAATCCCGAGTTCAGAATTCGCCTTGTGCAACTATTTTTTTTTTTTTTGTTTCAGAATATTTTTTAATATTAATAAATATATAAAAAGTTTTTTTTTTAATTATTGGCATTTAATTTTCAACATGTTCCATATATTTAAAAAAAAATTCGAATGCTTTCTGTCAAAAATATAATATAAGAAAATATTTAATATTATACGAGAAATATATTACTATTAATTGGACACATGGATAAGTTTACAATTAACATATTAGCATTAATTGTATTGATCATAAAAGCAATGAATACATAAATTGTACATCTATTAAATGCAGCATTTTTGCACGCACAGGGCGTTTTCAAAACGTCTACAGGAATAAATTTTTTTATGTATTCAATTAATAGTAATATATTTCTAGTATAATGTTAAATATTTTCTTATATTATATTTTTGACAGAAAGCATTCGAATTTTCTTTAAATATATGGAACATGTTGAAAATTAAATGCCAATAATTAAAAAAAAACCTTTTTATTTATTTATTAATATTAAAAAATATTCTGAAACAAAAAAAAAAAAAATAGTTGCACAAGGCGAATTTTGAACTCGGGATTTTTGTTTACAAAGAATGCGCTCTACCGCTCTAGCCATCGCGACCTTTGTAAATGTTATTGTTAGCAACGGCTTAAGGCATGCAGGCAAAATCTTTAACATTTTTTTTAGACGAACCGTTGAGAAGCGCGTTCTCTCGCTTTAACAGAATTTGTCTTTCATCAAGTACTACACATAAAAAAATTTTCGTTCAAATCGGTGTTATCAAGGCTATGCACTCCCCTTGTAAGATTACAAAGGTTATTACATTTGTGACAATCTCAATTGAATTAGTTGAGAAAACAAGATGACTGCCGCTTCTCGACCTGCACTATCTACACATGAGCGATTGCAGCGCCCCTACATACAATTTGACACGAAATTCAAATATTGTATTTCTTAAGAATTATTTAATACATATGTGTGTGTGTGTGTGTGTGTGTGTATGTGTTTGTGTATGTATACCATAAGTAAACAATTTGCCAATAATAATTTGTACAGTTTGGAGATTTAAAAAAATATAATAATTGAATTTCGTGCCAATTTGCTATGTAGGGGCGCTGCAATCGCTCAATAGTAGATGGCGTGCAGGTCGAGAAGCGGCAGCTATCTTGTATTCTCGACTAATTCAATTGAGATTACCACGGATGTACCAACATTTGTAAACTAGCTTTTTTCTCATTCACCCCGCATTCACGCAGTCATTTCGGCATCTTAGGCCATTTTAGGCCCCCACGGCGTGGCCGATTGGTGTGTATATATCTATTGGAAGTTCAGACATTTCTATTTAAGCCATTTGGTATCCAGAATAACGAAATAAAAATCATCGGACTGCCCGCAAAGTCTGGAGCCTCGACGTTCGGTATAGGAAAATCAGGCATAATCTTAACAAAATTATGCAAGAAGAGGCCGCAAGTGAGTCGCCGAAGCGTTATGAAATTTTACAAATAAACCACAGTTAAACCGAAAATCAAGTTTATTAAATTTTTTAATTTTGTCAAAATCATTGGAGCGAATTTTGGAGCGAAAAACTGGAAAATTGCATCAGTAAAGTACTAGTACTTTAGCCGATTTTGTTCAAAAAGTTTCCCGTCACCCGTCCCGAGATTACCTAACTTAAATATTGAATTTCAACCTCTTAACTCTTTTTGCGTTCTTGAGATATTTTGTTCACAGACGAGACCATGTCGCGAAAACCAGCCTCAAAACGTGTATATCCATCAAAATTTCGACATCGAAATTTTTCACATGAATACAGTGAAAGTAAAAATCAAAGAAAAATGGACACGCTGCTCTACATAATTATTTTTCACAATAGATTTTAACAGGCATACTCATCTTAACGTTGAAAAAGTCCAAGTTACCCCTAATAAACTAATAAAGAAAAATAAAAATAGAAATTAGGTGCAAAACCCCCCATCCTCGTATTATCATACAATCTCATTATCTTTTTGTCAATCTGATAAGATTTCTTGAAAGGGAGAAAAAAAAGCAAAATGGTTATGTTTTTTTAATAAAGTATAAATATATAATAAAAAGAACCCCATCCCCTCACATACCCGGACGAAGAAGAACAGAAATAAACAAAAAGATGTAATTTATACTTCGCAGGTATTATATACTCGTATGTGCTATTTATAAAAAAACTTTTCTGCCTCTTAAAAAAATATGAATTTTCAATCATTTTCATGAAAATTAATGATTTAATTACAATATGCAGGATATGAAGAATGAAATTAATATAGAAGTTATGGGCATTACCAACTTTTAAACTTATCTTTTCTTTATTAATGCCCATAAAACTGAAATCAATGTACCGCGACTAGTAAAAAATCCTGTCATAAACATTCTCAAATAACTCGACTAACTCGAAAATTTTTATTAATATTATTTTATAATTATTTTAAAAGGAAACTTGAAATTATTCTTTTAAAAATTTATTTCACAAATCCAAATTTATTAAATTCTGGGTTGAAAATAAAATATATAACTATTTAAATATTTATGAAGTCATACTAATTAAATAATTTTATAAAAGTAATTCAACTAAATAGCTATAAAAATTAAAATTAACAATTTACCAAAAATAATTAATTTTAAAATATTCAAGAAATTTG
>JAKCPI010030719.1:0-34982 GCA_023213315.1 Euborellia annulipes
AATAATTATAGTGTCATATAATAGATTTTAACATCAAAATTATTTATCTATTTTTATTGAGTTTTATTTTATAAAAATATCACAAACCAATAGAGAAAGCTTCTTGACTAAGGACCTCAACGAGGAAAGGCAGCCAGCATAAATAAAAACTTTTATATTATTTCATCGACGTTTCGGTAGCGCATCGCTCCCATCTTCAGGACGAAATAATTGTCGCAATTGAGATGGAGAACATTATAATGTATACACAACAAATATTCACAAAATGTATGTTGTGCATATTATTTAACAAAATCTTAATAAGTGTATGATATATTATATGGACCCTGTTATGCATTAGTGTCTCAAGCGCCAAAAAAAATTAAAAATTGAGTTAAGCACGGAATATTGTTTCAAATGCTATAATTAATAATATTTTTTATGAAATATGTCCAAAAAAATATGTTAATGTTACTTGCAAAATTGACAAAGAAAATTATATATAATCCAATGAAAACAAAAAACTTTATTGTTGATATTCTCAAAACTCGATGTTTGGTCTTTGACACACTAATGCGTAACAGGGTCCATATAAGCTGACAAGGGGAGTAACAGTCTCAAACGCCGACCAAGATAGATTTGTTGTGTTTACATTATAATGTTCTCCATCTCAATAGCGACAATTATTTCGTCCTGAAGATGGGAGCGGTGCGCTCCCGAAACGTCGATGAAATAATATAAAAATTTATGCTGGCTGCCTTTCCACATTGAGCTCCTTAGTCAATCATCACCACAGCCATTTCTATTCTTCATTGAGAAAGCTTCTTGAATATAAAATGTAATCTTTTTAATAAATAAGATATTACATATACAACTAGCCGCGCAGCCCGCCTTCAGCGGTCAGCCCCCCCTGGACCTCCTCTCAGCTGGCTTGAGTCCGCCTGTGACGGTGGTTCAACTATCAGCGGCACACCCTTACTTTTTTTGAGTAAATGAATTAATAAATATTTAATTATATAAAATGTAATTTTAAACAGTGTTTTAAGAAATGGTTTAAAAGCAAGGAAATTTCGAGAAAAAATTTTTTGTTGTTTATGGAACGAACACAAAGTATTTTGTCTCCAACAAGAGCTGGACTGAAAACACATTTAGGCCCGGGAAATATCGGTGACGTAGGCCAACAATATTAAATTTAAGGAAAAAAATTACTAAAATGTACAGTGAGGGACAATATTAAGTCCCACCCATCGTTTTCTACTTGTGATTATTTTATTCTTTTTTAAAAAAATATATACATATTTTTTAATTGAAACTTTCATAGTTCAAACTTAGAAAATTTCCAATAAAGATTTTCATTTTCTTTTATAAAAACAATGAAATAATGACCTAAAATTGTCCCTCACACAGTACATTGACGTAATTTAAAACTTTAAATATATTTTGAGGCCCAACAGGATATTTCCGGTGGGCAGTCCAGCACTATGTCTGAGGCCGGATGAAAGGGACAATTTGAGTGAAATAAAATGACATTTAAATCCATGTTGATTAGAAAAAAATAATATTTCTGTCTGAGACAAAAAATGTCTTTCTTAATCGTCCGGTATAAGAGATAGACGTCAGGTGAGAGAAAAATTTTTATATGCTGTGGTACAGTGAAAAATAATATATTTAATACTTTAATCAAAGCGGTTAATTAATAAAAAAAATTTTCTTTCATCTCTTATAAATAAATAAATGATAAGCAAAAAGGCGCGAAAAGTGTTAGACGTTAATAATATTTCTTAATTCCTGGAACAACAATGGCTGCCCCCTCCCCCATGCCGCCATTTGCAAAGGCGGGATTGTTGTTTGCAGCGTTTTTAGTTTATAAATATAATAATCTTAGAAACGGATTTCGATTTATAAATGTGTGTTTGTAGATGACTACCTGTTGGCAATTGCGAAGAGAGTGGCCGCAGGTGGTGGCGGTGGGGGCGGCGATGCACACAATTGCAACGGCACAAAATAGCCAAATTGTGGTGCCCAGGTGGATGCAAGCGTTGGCGATGAGAGACTTGAAGCGGGATCCGAGCCCGGCGGGCATCCATAACCAGGCCGTGTAAGCATCACTCACTACAAACACCACGTGGCGTTTGCATTACGCGCACAAACTAAATAAACTCACTTACAACGCACTTATCACTAAATGAACTGTATCTTTTTAAGATGGCTGTTGAAAGCCGACTGTCGCATGGACGCCAACTACCCGCGTTCGGTGACGTCGTCGCCGCCACCGCCGCCGGTGCCGGCGACGAGTCTGCGCTCTAGGGGGCAGAACAGAAAACTCAACAATAAGACTATTCAAATTAGAAAATATTTTGCATTATTTATTTACTATTACAAAAAAAAACATATTCTGATAGTTCAATATTAGAAATTAAAAACCCATAAAAATTTTTATCTAAATTACAAATATATTTTTTATCAGTTCACTTTTTTTATTACTTTCTCTTACCTCTATATATGTTAATATATATACAGAGAAAGTATTGGATTCATGTCAAAAATCCGATGTCGAGATTTTGATGGATATACACGCAGTGGCGGATCCAGGAGGTGTTTCTCGGGGGGGGGGGGTAATCTGGAGTGACTGTTCGCACAGCACACATTTTTTTTCTTAATTTCGCTAATTTAAAGGCGCATTCTGTACTTGTTTGCCAGAATATAAATACAAATCAAATTTTAAGTATTAATTTTTAAAATTTTACATTAAAAATAAATTTTTTGCGAAAAAAAGTATTTTTTTCAAATCCCAGGGGGGTAATTACACCCCTTTTATCCCCCCTTGTATCCGTCCTTGTATACACGTCCCCTGAATCCAAAAAAAGTGCTTTTCGCGACATGGTCTGTCTGTCTGTGAGCAAAATATATCAAGAATGAAATGAGCTAGTAACATGGGCGTACCCAGCGAGGGGCAGAGGGGGGGCAGTTGCCCCCCCCCCTAGAAGCCAAAAAAAATTAAAAGTTTATAAAGTGATGAAACGAAACAAAATTGGGGGGATGGCGACGGGGAATGATTTTTTTTAAGACTCGAGGGTTTTTAGGCCTTTAATTCGAAGGCTTTTCCCCTCTATATAAAAAAATAGCTATGACACAATCTGGACGACCATGATCTGCCCCCCCCCTGGACGACCATGATGTGACCATGCCTCCCCTAGATTTGATCCTGGGTACGCCCATGGCTAGTAAGTTAAAATTTTATATTTAAGTTAGGCACCCCCTGGGATGGTTTTGAACAAAATCGACCAAAGAGTACATGGTAGTAGCCAGGGGGAGGCAGGGGGGCCATTGCCCCCCCCCTTGGCTTGTCCTAAAAATTAAAAAAAAAAAAAACAAATATATGGGGATGTGGCATAAGGGAAGCCAAGGCGAAAAATAAAATAAAAATCTATTTTTTGTCGACGTTTCGAGTGCCGATCGCACTCTTCATCAGGACAAAAATGATGTCAAGTTGTCAGGTTATTTGACATGGCAGTGTAGCAAAGTTTTAACCAATTTATATTTTCTTGAAGACTCTCTTTACTGTTTCGAGGTCGAAATCATTCGACCTGAAACAGTCGAAAAGAGAGCCTTCAAGAAAATATAAACTTTCGTTTGTCTTGAAAAAAAAAAAAAAAAAAAAATAGCTAAAAATAGATCTTATAATGACAGAATAAGCCATAAAAAAACAAATCCTTTTATGATATAAAAATAAAAGTAGAATGACTTCCCCATAACTTTCTCGTATATTCTTTTGGAACTACGTCTGGGTGTGTGTGTGTAAACACGATTGCTTAAAAACCAAAGCAGTCAGATCGATGAAATTTGGTAAATACTCCTCAAAACAAAATCATACAGGTGTCATTAAAAAAAGGAGTAAATATAACAAATTCAATTTGTTTCGCCCCAGCCAAATTCTCTAGTTACGCCCATGGTGGTCTTCAAACAATTTTCAAAGCAAAATGAGAACAGCATCTAAAAAATAATATGATTTTTGAATTTTAAGAGAAAGTAAAAATTAATATGTCAAAATAAATTTGGAAAATCGATTTTTAATCATTTTCAGAACGTTTTGAGACTAAAATTTCATTGTTTTTGCTTGAATATTTTATATACTAAGTTATTCAATCAATATCAAGGCCTAAATGTGTTTATTTAATTAAAAAACAATAAATTAGAAAATGAAAGAGGCAGTTAACATTTGAAGATGTAAAAGGCAATAAATAAACCCCCATTTTATGTGGTCGTAGTTAAATAAAAAAATGTCTATAGCTTTATAATTGATTGAAAAGACCAGTTTTGCATTTTTCCACAAATCCAACGACAAATAAGAGAGATAGAGAGATTTTTTTGAAAAGCGAATTTGCGCGTGAAGAAAAGCCTAGACGAGAGTGAAGCGAGGCTCCCTGGCTGCACTCTGGGCGCAGATCGAATTAGAAAAAACAAATTGATGCTCTCCCAGCATTTGAAATAATTGCCAAATTGATTGATTTCATCTTTTTATGCTTTTATAAAATTTTATTTGAAGCTTTATTTAACTATAAGACTATATTAACTATATTTATCTTTAAAGAATTCAATCCTTTGAGAAAAAATAAAATTTCAAAATATTTTAACTTCAATCAAAGAGATGCTTATTTCTCATAAATATATTAAATAATAAAATCGAACCCTTTAGATCGTTAGATCAGTGCTTGTTAAACTTTTTGAGACGCGACTTGTAGTAAGAAATAAAGAAAGTGAATGCAGCTATTTTTATTTAGTTTATTAGGAACTTCAAGTCGACGTTTCAGTCAGATTTGCGACCATCCTCAATGCCTAAGTGTGTCAAAATATTTATTTCAATTTAATAAGGACTCTACACCTTATTAAAAGGCAATAAAGATTTTACACAATTGCGCCATTCGATTTTTGAGTAGTTTTATTGACACCCTTTAGCCCTGAGGATGGTCGCAAATCTGACCGAAACGTCGGCTTCAAGTGCCTAATAAACGAAATAAAAATAGCTGCATTCACTCTTTCTTTATATCTAGAGGGTCGCCAGAATCTTTCAACCTGTAAAGGGATTTTAAAACACTGTTGTAAATAATCTGTAGAAAATTCTGAATTCATTAAAAAAAATCCGATGCAATTTGGATTAGGGGTTCCGGAGTTATAGATAAATGAATATTCAAAGTTTTTTCTTTTCCAGCGTTAATTGATTAGCGATTCTTAAATTGGCCAAAGTAGGGGAGGTGAGTGCAAGGATCCCTCCCTCCCTCCCTACCTTCAATTGTCGATTGATGCTTGGCGCCAAGATCACCGGGGGGTGGGGGCCCTCTTCTTAGAATTAATCTAATTCTATTTATTCTTTTAATATGTTTGACAAAACAGGAATTAATTGATGATTACAAAACAAATAAGATAACCTATAAAAAAAAAAAAAAAATTATTTAAACCAAATAAAGTGAAATAAGAGAAACTTATGAGAAATTATTTTATTTTTTTACTAGCCGCGTCGCCCGCCTTTGGTATCCAAATGGCTTAAATAAAATCATCGGACTGCCTGGGGTCCGAACCCGCGGCGTTTGGTATACGAGGTTAGCACGCTAACCTCTACACCAAGCCCCGAGGGCCCTCTTAATTATGAAAAGAAAATTATTATTATTCGATTCCAATCCAGTGCCTGCTTGAGTATTTGTTTACATTCATGGAATACACAAATGAAAAGAATACATAAATATTTCTCTATACATTTCCTATGGGAGAAATCGTAACTTTAAAAATTAATAACTCAAAAAGTTATGGCAATTTCGGGATGAAAATAATTTTCCTGTAATCCCGAGAAGATCCTCTTTATGCATAAAAAATTTCATTTCAAAATTCCAACGGGAAGTTGCCTAAATAGAGCGTGACTAGACAGACAGACAGACGGACAATAGTGAATTATATATATAGATTTAACAGCCTCCAATCGCTGGTTTCTTCAGGTCAATTAGTGGTTATATAAATACAAGAAAGTTTTAAGTATTATACTTACTGTATCCTAAAGGAATTTCAAAAAATTATTTGGCTCGGGCCAAAACCCGAATTTTGATTTCCTTTTTAGCCAATCCACTTTGAAAAAAAAATCTGGTGTGACTGGCGCACAGCACACAACTTTCTTTTACCTTCGGTAATCGAAAGTTGTGTTCTGTGCTTGTCACACCAGATTTTTTGTGTCGACATATATTTAGTTCCCGACAGTACGGAACATTTGAATTCAGATGTAAAATTTATAAGTATGGGAAAATATTTATATTTTGTTACCATGGCAACCATTTCTCCTATCTTCCCTATGACATACAAGAGTAAAGTGGTCTTCAGAAGATTTCAATTGAAAAATGAGAATATACATTTAAAAGAGCATCTAAAAAATAATTGATTTTTGAATTTTAAAAAAAATCGTTGGAGCAAATTTTGAGAAAATCGAAAAAAACTGAAAAAGTACATCAGTAAAGTACTAGTACTCTTTGGCCGATTTAGATTAAAAGCTTATTTTTCCGGTCCCGGGGGGTGTTTAATTTAAATATAAAATTTCAACCTGGTAGCTCAATTCCTTCATGCTTAAAATTGAACACAGACACACCCACCCACCCACCCACACACAGGCAGACCATGTGGCGAAAACCACTTTTTACTTTCTCTTACCTATGTATATATGTAATATATATATAGAGAGAAAGTATTGGATTCATGTCAAAAATTCGTGGAGAGTGGTCGGAGGGATAAAGTGGTTCGGCGGGGGTGGCTGGGTGTGTGTGTGTGGTGTGAAAAATTAAGAACGAAAAGAGTAGGAAGTGAAATTTAAGTGGCGGGACCTGAAAAATCGAAAAGTTCGTTCGTCGACTAAAAATTATTAATAGTGTCGTCAGGGACCGGAGTCAAGAAATGAAGGAGAAATGGGGTCAAAATATAAAATGAAATAAATTATCTTGAAATCGAAGGTGTCGGAAAAATAAGGAAAAAATGGGGAAACAGCACACAACTTTCGCTTACCTTCGGTAATCGAAAGTTGTGTTCTGTGGCCTGTCACACCAGATTTTTTGGATTCAGGGGACCTCAAAACGTGAAGATCCATCAAAATCTCGACATTGAATTTTTTGAAACCAATACTCTTCTATATATTAACTTATATAGAGGTAAGTAAAAATTAATAAGTCAAAATAAATTTGGAAAATCGATTTTTAATCATTTTCAGAACGTTTTGAGACTAAAATTTCATTCTTTTTGCTTGAATATTTTATATACTAAGTTATTCAATCAATATCAAGGCCTAAATGTGTTTATTTAATTAAAAAACAATAAATTAGGATAATTAGAAAATGAAAGAGGCAGTTAACATTTGAAGATGTAAAAGGCAATAAATAAACCCCCATTTTATGTGGTCGTAGTTAAATAAAAAAAATGTCTATAGCTTTATAATTGATTGAAAAGACCAGTTTTGCATTTTTCCACAAATCCAACGAAAAATAAGAGAGATAGAGAGATTTTTTGAAAAGCGAATGTGCGCGAGAAGAAAAGCCTAGACGAGAGTGAAGCGAGGCTCCCTGGCTGCACTCTGGGCGCAGATCGAATTAGAAAAAACAAATTGATGCTCTCCCATCATTTGAAATTATTGACAAATTGATTGATTTCATCTTTTTATGCTTTTATAAAATTTTATTTGAAACTTTTTTTAACTATAAGAATAAAAGACTGCATATTTATCTATAAAAAATTCAATCCTTTGAGAAAAAAATAAAATTTAAAAATATTTTGTCTTCAATCAAAGAGATGCTTATTTCTCATAAATATATTAAATAATAAAAATCCATCCCTTTAGACCTTTAGTTCAGTGCTTGTTAAACTTTTTGAGTCGCGGCCCCTTTGGAACCCAAATAAATATCTCACGGCCCCCTATTTTTTTTTTTTTTTACATTCTCTTGCCTATGTGTGTTCAATTTTAAGCATGAAAGAATTGAGCTAGGAGAGTGAAATTTTATATTTAAGTTAGACACCCCCCTGAGGCGTGAAAATAAGCTTTTAATCAAAATCAGCCAAAAAGTACTAGTACTTTACTGATGTAGTTTTTCAGTTTTTTTTTTTCGATTTTCTCAAAATTCGCTCTAACGATTTTTTTTTTAAATTCATAAATCTACTATTTTTTAGATGTTCTTTAAAATGTATATTCTCATTTTGCCGTTGAAATCTTCTGAAGACCACTTTACTCTTGTTCTTCATAGGAAAGATAGGTGAAATGGTTGCCATGGTAACAGAATTTAAATCTTTTACTTTTTTAGATTAAAATTCATATAAATCAATTATTATTTAGATGCTCTTTTAAAAAGTACATCAGTAATATTTTGTGAAAATTTTGAAGTACTCAAATCATTTCATCTAAATTAAATTTTACACTGATATTTAACTAGCCTACAGTAATACAAGATCGAAATATCGCTTGTGTTTAAATAAATATAATGACCATGTGATGATGAGGAATTGAAAGATTTTACATCTAATCTAACTAAATATATAACTATCATTTATTTTTATAGCAATAATCTCTGACTGCTTAATTAATTTTTTTTTCTCGTTCAATTTTTATAATTCTTTCAAATGTCATAAAAAAAAATATTGTTTTTAAAAAGAGAAAGAATAATTCTTAGAAACGAGGGGAGGGGGAGAGGCGGCTGGCGCTGTTTCTGCTTAGCAACAATCAGAGCGGTGGGGTGGGGGAGCCTGCCAGCCGCCACCCTCCCCTCCTTTGGCCAAAATAAGACCTCTATTTAATTAATATTGGAAATGAATAAAACTCTGATAAATCAAATGTCTATAACTCGGGAACGGCGCATCCAATTCGCATCGGATTTTTTGTAATGAGTTTAGAATTTCCTAGAGAATATTCACATGCAACTAAAATTGAATAATTAAGAATATATTTTTTCTCTAATCTAACCATCCGTTCAACCAATCAAATGATAGTAAAAAAGATCATCGTTCTATATTCTCTAAAATTTTCCTTTTTATCTACTGTATATATAAAATTTTCAGTTTTTTTTTTTCCTCTTTATTAGCAATCTCCGCACTCCCAATTTTTATTAAATAAACGAATATTATATAAATTTTAAATAAATACCTAGGGGTTGTCCACATATTACATAACACGTTAAGGGAGAGAGAGGCATGGGCGTAACTGGCATGTTCCCCCAGAAGGTTCGTGCCCCCCTCCCCCAGAAAGCTCCCTGTCCCAAGAAAAATTGAGAAAATATGGGACTTTCCAGGCCCTCCGGAGGATAGCTGGTCCCATGCCCCCCCCCCCCCCCCAGTCAAATTCTCTAGTTACGCCCATGGCCATTTAGATACCAAATGGCTTAAATAAGAATGCCATGTATTTTAAAATATTTTTCTTTCATTGGGTGGAGATGAATGTTCAAATATTATTTCGCCTACCCCCAGTGCTGGACTGGAGAATATCCCGGTGGGCCCTCAAATATATTTAAGATTTTCCTAATGTACTTTTCTTTAATTTTGCCCATCAGCAGGTAGAGTTAATGTAATCGTAAAAACATTGAAATTTTTCTGAAGCCGCCAATCGGATCATTAGGGGAGGGGGGCAATATTTTTTTTTTTTGAATAATGGGTGGGCAAAGTTGTGCTCTCGGCTTAGTCCGGCCCTTTATTCAGAGGCGTACCGAGGCAGTTGGGGGCCTGGGGCGGCACTAGAAGAGGGGGCCTTATATTGAATTTTTTTTTTTTTTTTGGGGGGGGTGCTCATCTTTAAATATCCCTCTCCTCCATACACACAAATATTTTTAAAATACCTTATATCCCTGAACTCCAAGGGCTCCGGGGCCTCTCAAAGAGAAATTTTCATTAAATTTTGTTTTTACTCGAGCTCTGGGGGCCCTGGGGTCTCTCAAAGAGAAATTTTCATTATATTTTCATTTTTTTATCTAAATATTCTCTTTTTTACTAGAGCCCTGGAGGCCCCGGGGCCTCCCAAAGAGAAATTTTCATTAAATTTTCTCTTTTTTATCTAAATTTTTTCATTTTAACTTGAGCCCTGGGGCCCCCGGGGCCTCTCAAAGAGAAATTTTCAGTAAATTTTCATTTTTTTATCTAAATTTTCCCATTTTTACTCGAGCTCTGGGGGCCCCGGGGCCTCTCAAAGGGAAATTTTCATTAAATTTTTTTTTATAAATACAAGGGGGCCTAGGCCGGCTCGGGGCTGGGGCGGACCGCCCCCCCCCCCCCCCCTCGGTACGCCACTGCCTTTATTTTCCTTAAATTTCCTACGTCACCTATATTTCCCGGGCCTAAATACTGTATGTTTCCAGTCCAGCCCTGCCTACCCCTCTCCATCTTTGAATTAAAATTTTATATACGCTCCTATTTTATGTTACTGAGAGTTAATTTTTTTTGTTGATATTTAATTTAACAGAGGCGGTTTTTTTACTAGGAGGCCGTGGACTAAAAAATTACATTTTTTTGCCAGTTCGCTATATTAAAAGGGTTGATATTAATTAGTCTAAGCGCCATCAGATAGCAGCACCGCCAACAAAACAACTTTTCCTTTCGTTTGCTTGACATTGACCAATAGTTTATAAATCTCCACAAGATAGCAGCACATTACTAGTATTTGGCATTTGCTAGCAGCTGTCATTTGAGAAACTCAATAAATGTCTGTCAGGTGAATACGACTTTGTGAATGTTAACTGAATATCAATTGTGAATTTTTAATGACATTTTAGAACGAAATTTCACTCTACTTCGTTCTCTGACCACTGATTAACTGAAGTTTGAAACTTAACAGGTAAAAACAAGAAAATATCTATCATTCAAGTTGTCAATTTTCAGAGTTTTCCTTAAATGATAATTTTATTATTATTAATATATTAAAATTTTAATAACAATAATAGTATTAATGTAATTTAACATAGATACTTCTGAATGTCTCTTTAATTCAAACTAAACCAGCAGTTATTGAATTGAATAATTATTTTATCTTTCACAGTCTCTCTTTCCAGATTTTCCATCTCAGAGTAAAATAAAATAATTATGTCTGACAATTCAAAATTGATAAATACTCTTTTAAAATTGAATATAGTAAGAATGGATGCACAAAAATCGAGGGATATATATCGTATGAAATTTAAAACAGTTTTTGAAGAATTTAAGGTATTTTATTATACCGGTATTATAAATAAAAATATATTATCGTTTATTTTAGTAGGCTAATTACCTAATTATATTGTTTTTAATTTTTAGAAAGCCAAAGAAAGTGAAAATGAATTACAAAAAGAGCTAAATTTCTTAAGGACAAAGGTTTGTTATTTTTAAAGTCAAAATATCTGACAAAATCAATATTTTTATCATTTAATTTTATTTTTGTAGATTTCACATGATTTAGAAAACTCAATTGAAAGTAACAAATCTTTAAAAGAAGTAAATAAAATACGAAATCAGAAGAGTTTGAAGAGTAACGCTTCCATTTGCCTTTTTTTTTTTGAATAAAAGAATAATTCTATTTGCAACTACAGATATAAAATATAAATGATATACCGGTATATCAACAAGGAATACTAATGGAAAATTTGCTGACACATAAAGGAAGAATATTTAGAATAGAGAAAGAACATGAACAATGAACAGCTAGAGATAAAAGCTTCTGATTTCTCAACAATCAACCGAAACGTTTCAAAAGACTGAAGATGGGGCAAAAAACTGACCCGAAACGTCTCGGAGGCTTTTATTTCTATCTGCTCCTGCTCCTTTCCCTATTCTACAATTACACAGCTACTGACATCATTAGTAAAGAAAATGTAGAGTGAAGGACAATATTAAGTCCCACCCAGTGGATTCCTTGATAAAAACGTGAAAAATAACATTTCAGATAGCATTTGCATCATTAATTACAATTAAATATCTGGCTACTAACTTGGTTCTTAATCTTAACTTTTCTATTATTATTATTTATTTATTTATAGGATTCGCGCAGGGCTCTAAAGCCAGGTAGACCTCTGGGTGTACAGTGAGGGAGAAATTAAATCCCACCCATCGTTTTCTACTTGTGATTATTTCATTGTTTTTAAAAAAATATTATATATTTTTTAATGGAAACTTTCATGGCCAGAAAATTTCCAATAAAGATTTTCATTTTCTTTTATAAAAACAATGAAATAATCACAAGTAGAAAAAGATGGGTGGGACTTAATATTAACCCTCACAGAAAGCTCTAAATTTCAAAGCTGTTATGCTCGATAACTAACCAAAGTTCTGAGATCAGAAATTTGTCAGATTTCTTAAAAATATTCCCTACACTAAATTTAGATTAGACGATCCCCACTTCGAGAAGCTCTGCTTTAGAAATTATACTAAAACTCCCAAGTAATCATTTCTAGAAGAGAGAATCAAAAATCTGGAGAAATTTGATGAAATGTGTGCTTTGCACATCCTTATAAATCTTAACTTTGATTTCAAGGTGTTACTCTTCAAACAATATTTGTGTCCTAGTTATTTATTATTATTATATCGCTTTAATTAATGATTTTTTTATTATTTTTAGACGATAGTTAAATTAAAATCTGAAAAAACCAAGGTAATTTAAATCCTTTTTTTTTAATGATAAAATTATCATTAATGTTTCAAATTTTTGTAGCATAAGAAAACTATACAAGAAATTGAGGAAGAAAATAAAAATCTAAAGGAAGAAATAAATATTATAAAACAAGTAAGTAAGAGATTATTTTAAAAATAGTAGCACAACGAATGAAAGAGCAGGCAGCCAGAAAATGAACCTCTACGAGGTGGAACTCAAGGAGTTTTGGAGACAGTTTCAGCTGTAATTAGATAATGCCATTTTATAATTTTTATTTTTTTTTATTTTTTAGGATTATTTCGAAGAAATCAATAAACTAAAATCAGAATTGGAATTAGAACGGAAAAAGGTTTATATATATATATACCCTTAAATCTACCGATATGGCTAAAAATCGATGAGAATTTATTTTTATAAATAAAAAAAACAGAGTGAGCAGTTAAAAGAAAAGGTTCTATATAAATAAAAACTCTCAAAACGGTAGAAACTTTTCGTTTTCAATTATATTACGCTAATATACGAAGTTCATCAGTAAGAATTTTCCTAATTTGTCCAGTTTCTGAATGAAATTCATGAGAGCCATCTCTCTCTGTACCATTTGAAAGATTCTAGGCAAATGCGATGATTATAGTCCAAGAGCTGGCGACGAAAATGGGCAAGAGTTTTCTGAAGGCTATATTATATATATATATATATATATTTCTGAAAATATTTTTCAGAATAGGTTGCATTTTAGTGATGGAAAGAAACTCTAGAGACAGCACTTCAAGTACCGGGGCCTTTGGCGGGAATAATCCGGTAAAGTTGCGGGAAGATGGTTTTTCGCAAATATCTCGATAACTATGTGGTTTTCCGCAAAAATTCATCTATACAAAACATCTAAATTACAAACAAAAATGGTCTAGTACATAATGACGCTTAAGTGAACGGTTCGGGAGATATAGAGGGGTAAAATTTATAATTCATATGAAAGGAGACACGGATAGAAAATATTTTTATCTTGTTACCATGACAACCATATATGAATTACAAATTTTACCCCTCTATATCTCCCGAACTGTTCGCTTAAGCGTGATTATGTACAGTGAGGGACAATATTAAGTCCCACCCATGCTTTTTCTACTTGTGGTTATTTCATTGTTTTTAAAAAATTATTATATATTTTTTAATTGAAACTTTCATGGTTCAAACCTAGAAAATTTCCAATAAAGATTTTCATTTTCTTTTATAAAAACAATGAAATAATCACAAGTAGAAAACGCTTGGGTGGGACTTAATATTGTCCCTCAGTGTACTAGACCATTTTTGTTTGTAATTTAATTTCGATTATTTTTGTATAGATGAATTTTTGCGGAAAACCGCATAGTTTTCGAGATATTATCGAAAAACCATCTTCCCACAACTTAACCGGCTTATTCCCGCCAAAGGCCCCGGTACTGGAAGTAGACTACCTTTCCATCACTATAATGCAACATATTCTGAAAATATTAGCCTTCAGAAGACTCTTGCCCATTTTCGTCGCCAGCTCTCCGACTATTAGGTGATAGATAGCCTTTTGATGAAGGAAAACCCGAAATATATGCATATGTTAATATACATAATATATATATAGATAGAAAGTATTGGATTCATGTCAAAAATTCGATATTTAGATTTTGATGGATATACACGTTTTGAGGTCCCCTGAATTCAAAAAAGTGGTTTTCGAGAAATGGTAAATAAGCTTTTAAACAAAATTGTCCATAGAGTACTAGTTTCAGTTTTCTTAGATTTTCTCAAAATTTTTCAGCAGAAAAGTAGCTTTTTTATTTAAAAGTTGAGAATCGATGCTACCACCTGTGATAGCTCAAAGCAATGAAGCTTTTCTATTTATCATCAAACCAACCTCAACACCATAATAGGTCTTTGAGCCTTATTTTTTTCTTTTCTAATCTAAATAGGCAAATTACGAATCAATAAGACACCAGGTCAATACTTTTCTCTTTTGAACTGCTCATTCCTTTTCTTTATCTTATAAATACAGCCTCCCTTCTTTTTATTATAGAATCAAGAAAATATTCAAAAATTAAATCAAGAGAAAGACACTATAGTGCAACAATTAAGAATTCTAGAGTTAGTAAGTAAAATTCATAATTTATTTATTTTGAATGGCAAAAAACAGACATTATGAAAGATTCTGAATGAGAATTTCGGAGATGTTTCTGTTATTTTATTTAAGAGTCCTGAATCTGCATTCAGAGCCTTTCTTTTTGGCTGTTCCTCTATTCTCCTCAGCCACAAATTCTTGTAGTAACTATGTAAAATATCTCTTTTTTGTAGAGGCAGAGAGAAGAAATGAATAAAGGCGAATTGGAATTAGAAATCAAAGGAAAAAAGGTAATTTTTTTATAGAAAATATCATTGGAGTGACCAAAAGAAGGCTGGCATTAAATTCTCTGAAAAGTTTGTTCAGAGATTTTCAAATTATAGCAAAACCGAACAACACTTGAATTGTTGCCAATTTTGAAAATTAAATCTCAGCCCCAGGAGCTTCAAGCCTTTGGCCTCCCTCGAGATATTCTTGCTAAACAAATTGATATGAATGCTGTTTATATGTATAAATACAAATTAACGGCGCCCGAGGAGGTTCAAGCTCATCCTATCTCACTCTTCAAAATAGTTTCTTCCTCCTTGTTGGACATTCTTGTTTTCTATTATCTTATTTTTCACATAATTTCGCTCTTATTCACATTCTATAATCTTCTATGAAAATCTCATGCACTTGGTAGATATATTCTTGGTTAAAAAATGATGACAATTATAATTTATATATATATATATATATATATATATTCTAGAAAGTTTCCGCGACTGGTATATATATATATATATATGTATTTTTTTTTTCTTCTATAAAATAATCGTATTATCTTCTATTCTCTACTGGTCTTTTAAATATTCTTTCTAAGTTTGTCTGAATAATCTCTGACTAATTAATATTTTCTCAGATTTCTCCCTTTTCTCTATTCATGATTTCTCAGTTAGCCAATTTTTGTACTTCTATTTTATGATTACTCCTTCCTAGTTTATATCGCATTTCTTGTCCAACTCGCGCAACCCAATTTTGCTCCCTAAAATTATGTGTAGACAGAGGCGGATTTTCTATTAGGCCTACGGTGTCAGATTTTCAACGGAAACTCAATTTCGACTTTGATGCTTTTATGAATTTTTATTTAAACGGGAATACCCATTTCTGTATGCAGATGTGCTCAAGGACCACCTAGGAGGCCTAGGCTAAAGAGGCAATTGATAAGAATTATTTAGGTACACTGAGGGACAATATTAAGTCCCACCCAAGCGTTTTCTACTTGTGATTATTTCATTGTTTTTATAAAAGAAAATGAAAATCTTTATTGGAAATTTTCCAGGTTTGAACCATTAAAGTTTCCATTAAAAAATATATAATATTTTTTTAAAAACATTGAAATAATCACAAGTAGAAAATGCATGGGTGGGACTTAATATTGTCCCTCACTGTACATGATGAGTGTTTAAAAAAGTTAATTTCTTGTAAGCCATTTTTCTTATTTCCCAAATCATGTTGGTTATTCTTTTAGATTTTGTCACAGTATTATTATTAATTACTCTTGAATAAATTTAAATAGATGTAGAGTGTGTCTTTAAAAATAATTAATTAATAAATAAGGAATTTCATATACAATATTTAAGATATTATATACATCGCGTATCTAAGCCGCAAAATGAAATTTATATAATTAAATATTTATTAATTCATATACCCGAAAAAAGAAAGGGTGTGCCGCCGGGAAAAATAATAATAATACAGCTATGTTTTATTTTTACAGAGTCTTGATAACAGTCCGGAATTCAAGAAACCTTATGAATACACAAGTAATGTGAAATTAATGGAATCTAAAAACATTTGGAGTAACAAATCGACTAAAGATATATGGGATGCAACAAACAAAGGAATTCTGGAGGCGGTTCAATATTGGTTTCACTATGATTCCTCGAATCTCCACGACGAAAAATATCAAAATACTCCCCTCCATTACGCAGCTGAATTAGGCTTTATTGATATTCTACAATTTTTATGCAAGAATTTAGAAGTTGATATGAAAAACGGCCGAGACGAAACTCCTCTTCACCTTGCTTCGAAATCAAATCAGATCAGATCTGTTAAAATTCTTCTTACAAATGGTGCAAATATCAATTGTAAAACCGTTCAAAAAGAAACGCCCTTGTATTTTGCTTGTGCTCGAGGCAATAACACTGTTATGGAATATCTTATAGCTCAAGGAGCCGATATTGAAGCCTGTGATATATTTGATTATCGACCATTGCATGTTGCCGTAAACGGCTGTCATTTTTATATTGTAAAATATCTTTTGGAAAAAGGGGCGAATAAAGATGCTAAAGGGGGATTCCAACAACAAACGGCCTTGCATCTTGCTTATATCAAAAATGATAAGAGAATTATCAATTATTTGAAAGAGCAGTGGGCAAATGAGAATATTATTGATTTTCATGGCAAAGTTCCTAAATATTATTTAAGAGAAAAATAAGAAAGTTATTTTCATTTAACAATATGAGATCTATTTGTGCCCAGAAGACAAAATCGAAATCTTCAACTTGAAATTTTTAAATATGTCGCTGGTCATAATTCAAAAATCCCTTATTGAGTTATTGCCACAGTAAGGGTAACAAAAAAAAGCTCATAATAATTATAATGGAGAAATGGGGATATCAGCCAGTGTTGTGTGGAAGTGATTTTGTTGCCCGAATATTTGAAGATATTCCTGGGAATTTGGTAGCCCTGATTCCAAAAAACCTCTTTTTTTCCCCCCCACGTCTATTTTAAAAAATAAAATTTTAATGGAATGTGATCTTTATCGGAACTTTTTTTTTATATTAACACCCACCATATTAAAAAAGATAAATTATACATATATAAATCATATTTCTCTTCACTTCCAGGCCATTTTGACGTTTTAAAATTCTGAAAATTGTTAAAAGATATAAAATTTATTTTTTTTTTTTTTTTTTACCCAACCCTCCCATCTTAAAAAAAAATGAAAAATGGGAAGATGAGAAAGAAAGAAATTTTAAAAAAAAAAAATTTTTGTTCAAGAAAAAAAGTTTTTGGGGGTGTAAAAAAAAAAAAAAAAAAAAAGATTTTTAACATTAACATTGCCAAAACCAAAGCAAATTTATATTATATTAATAATATTTTTGAAAAAAAAATTTAAAAAAAAAACTTTAGAATTTTTAAATTTTTTCTTACTCAAAACATGGAGGGGTGGGGCAAAACTGATGGCATTTTTGGAATCAGCGCTACCCAAATACCCAGGAATAGCATAAAATACCCCGGCAACAAAAAAAAAAAGCTCTTTTTTGTACCTCTGGGTAATCAATTAATGAAGAAATTGGCTGTGAAGAACTCAATCACTGGAATGAAGAGGAAAGTAGCCATTAAATCGAACTTCTTTATTAAAAAACGTTTCGGCCAAGTTTTTAAAGAATGTTAATAGGTTTATCCATTTACAATAGCCTATGTATAAGGGCTCGCTGGTGTAGTGAGCTAGGGTGTCAGCTTTCTGCAAAGAAGATCCCTGTTCAAATCCTTGGCGTGCGGGATTTTTCATTAAATACAAATATTTATTTAATGTAGACAAATCCTCAAGCAAGCCCTGGATTGGAATATAGGATCTTACCACAATAGCCCTCAGGCAACTCTACGAGGAGAGGGAGTTGCTGTGACATCCCGTCCGTGGAAGGGACGTAAAGAAGGTTCCCTTTCAGTGATGCATTCATCGAAAGGAGTAGGCTACACGCCGGTGCTGAGGGAGTCCCTCCTCAAACTAGGACATCCTCCATAGAATAGAAAAGGTTGAATAAAAGGAGCCGGTTGGACCCAGAAATAAGGATTAGTTCACCAGCTAGAGACGAAAGCAGGAGGAGGAGCTAGAGATAGGAAATGATGTAACTTCACGGGGTGCCGGTAGATGGCTACGGCCAGAGGCCGGTTGGGTTTGAGGTGTGTGTCTTCGTGCACAAAAGTACCTCGGGTAAATAAACGGGGATCCCGATAGGAATTTAAAAATAATAATAATAATAATAATAATAGCCTATGTATAAAACAATGCATATACATTTGGAAATATGATGTGTATTCTAGAGAAGTGATTTCGAAATCCATTTCTTTTGGCTTTTGTAAATGAGTGGCTTATTGACAGACTAAAAACTCTTATTCAACTGAAGATGGCACAATATAATTGGCCGAAACGTTTTGTTAATAAAGAAGTTTGATTCAACAATAGATGCTTCCTATCTGGCTGCTTTCCTCTTCATTTCAGCGATTGTATTTGCTAATATTTATAACACTAGACAAATAGGCGCTATTGAACTATATCCTGCCATGATCAACCTCAAGGGTCGAAATATTTGCACAATATAGTATGGAGAAGAAGGATTTCTAGAAATTTTACTGTTTCACTTCTAAATAAACTGGAACATTTTTGATATTGTTATTATTATTAATTGTTATCATTATTTTAATAAATAAAGTTCTAATTTCTATCTTGTTAATCGAATTTCTTAATTCTTAAACTTTTTTAGTTAATAGTAGAAGTCCTGGGACAGATCGTTAAGGTTTTTGGAGAAAAATACATCAGCGGTTGCTTTCCACATTAAAATAATTTATTTTCCAAATATTTCAGTCGTCCTAAAAAAAAAAAATTGAATTAGTATTGACTCTAATTAGTTAATTATGAGAATATCAAGTTAGCGTACTATTTACCTTTCATATATGTAATATTTTTTTGAAAACAATGAAGTAATCACGAGTAGAAAACGCAGGGGGTGTGACTTAATCCCATATATACAGGAAGAGAGGATGTCCGCCAAAAGGAGAGCCTCTATTGAATAAAAATCTCCATTCAGAAGACGTTTCGGCTTTAATTAAATAAATCAATCATCAGGTCTTAAGAGATTATTGGCAATCTCAAGGAATACACCATTGAGATGCAGATAGAGTTGTTATATATAAACATATACAAAATTATATATTGTATTAAATAAAATTAAATAAAATCAACTAGTGTTTTCTTTCTTGGACAAAAAGTAACAGGTAGTATGTCGTTTTTTCTGGTATAATTATTAAAAATCAATAAATTTTCAATAATATTTATGATGGGTATCTCACAAAAATTGAATTTGTTCCTGCTGGTTATCCATCAATTTCTATTTGTAAAGAGATCTGACTTCCCAGATATGGATTTGTGATGAGCAAGTTGAGAGAAGAATATTTCCATTCGTTCGTTTAGTATATTGAAATGAAAACAGCTGGAAGTTTATGCAAGTTTGTCATTCTGAATAAACTTGTATTTAAAATTTACAAATAAATTTCTTCCTGGATGGTATTTGACTCGAGAGGATCGAATTTCTTAGAATATCGTCGTCCAACCTGAAAAAAGAATCATTCGAATTAATAAAAGATAAAAACAAATTCTAGCATCTCTAAATTTTTTATATTGGTAGTGTTATACAGTGAGTGCCAAATTTACATACCACCCATGGACTGTTTCTACATGTGATTAATTCATTGTTTTTATAAAATAAGTTTGAAATTTTTATTGGAAATTTCTTTGGTTGAGTCCCGAATGTTTTCTTTAAAAATATCTCAATTAAAAAAAAAAAAAACAATGAAATAATCACATGAAGAATTACCCATGGGTGTGGCTGCAATTTTGGTTCTCGCTGTATAATTTCAATACTTTGATTTCTTCAATACAAAGAACCAAATTTATATATAGCCCACCAATTGGGGTTTCCCCATATGATTATTTCATTCTGGTTTTTTTAACATGAATAATTTTTAATGAATGAAAAAAAAAACCTAAAAAATTTCCTAATTTATTTTTATAAAAACAATGGAATAATCACATGTAAAAACATGTAGGTTGGGCTTTAACTAAGCAATCATTGTATAGTTCTTTGTTACAAGTAAATTAAATTGGGTGCTGGGCAATGAGATAAAAGTCGGGAGGAATAAAACAAGCGTTTTGTTGATCATTTTGTATCACAAATGGCAAATATATCACTTACATACAGTAATTAATAACGTGAGTACATACTCTGTTTAGAATAAAGGTAAATCAGTACCCTTTTAGAATGAATTCAAACATTAATAAAAACACAATAACACTTCATTTACACAAAGATAAATCATCACACGTTTAGAATCAAAATGTTTGTTTTTATGAAACTGATGTGAGAATAAGAATTATTTAATTGGTTAAATAAACAGGTTGAAACATGTTATAATCAAAAAACGACATGGTTGTAGGGTTTCCCCCCCCAATGAGGTAAAGGGAGGGGATGAAGGGATGTGGTGGAGAAAAAATATGAAAACCACTTGAGCCAAACTTTATTTAATTTTTTTAGGAAAAAAAGCCATATAAGAAACATGAAATAAAAGAAGTATTAAAAAAATTTTAATATTCCACATATGATATATCATTTTTCTTTACTTTTTATGCAGATTAATAATTTATAATCAAAATTCCAATTGCATTCTTAGTTTTCAAATAATTCAATGGGCAAACGTCAGATTGTTTATGCCTTGATGTAATTAAACCAAAAACTCTATCTAACATATAATACATGTCATTAATTCTTGAATTCCCCCTGAATCCAGAGAACTAAAGCTCTTTTAATTATATGATCTAATTTGGGAGTTATTAGCGATCAAAGTTAAGCTTATTTTCGACCTTAATGACATCAACACTCAATTCTATAGGCCTATATTTTCGAAAAAACTTATTTAGCATTGTCTGATTAAAACCAAATTTTTACCAGAGATTTATAATTAAAAAATGAGTTTTTTTCTAGAGTTTCATTGAGGTTGGTAAAGAAATAAATAAAATATTGACTATTTTGTAAATTAAGTTTTAGAATTTGGAATCTCAGATGCAAGCCTAGAGCACGGTTCATAGACGGCTCTCTTTACCCATTCGGGATCCCGAATTCTAAAACTCAATTTACAAAATAGTCAATATTTTATTTATTTCTTTACCAATCTCAATGAAACTTTAGAAAAAAACTCATTTTTTAATTATAAATCTCTGGTAAAAATTTGGTTTTAATCAGACAATGCTAAATAAGCTTTTTCGATAATATAAAATTGAGTGTATTGATGTCATTAAGGGCGAAAATAAGCTGAACTTTGATCGCCAATAACTCCTAAATTAGATCATATAATTAAAAGGGCTTTAGTTCTCTGAAATCAGGGGGAATTCAAGAATAAATAACATGTATCATATGTTAGATAGAGTTTTAGGTTTAATTACATAAAGACAATTAAAATGTGTACGTTTGCCATTAAATAATTGGAAAACTATGCATGCTATTGATATTTCGATTTTAAATTATTAATCTGCATAAAACGTACTAAAAAATGATATATCATATGTGGAATATTAAAATTTTTTTAATACTTCATTTATTTCATGTTTCTTATATGGCTTATTTTCCTTAAAATGATTAAGTAATACTGTGGCTCAAGTGGTTAATTGGTCCCCAAAAAAACTATATTTTTTTCATTCTCACGTAATCAAACTTCGTGAGTTCAAATCCACCTCCTGCACTTTTTTTTTTTTAAATCATATTATCAATTTCTTTTTACTTTTAATGCTAACTTATAATTTCATTTATCTGTCATAACGAGAGAAAGGATTTGTGGAATATAAATTTTGATAACCCTATGTTTAGGGAATTTTGACAAATTTTTAAATAACTTTTTTTTAATTTATGTTGGCTTGGATACCAGATGGCTTAAATAGAAATGCCTGACCCCACAATAGATATATTCTCTACAACGGTTATCGTCAAAGTCTTAAATGGCCTAAGTTGCCGAAAAGACTGTGTGAATGTGTGTGTGAGTGTGAGTGTGAATGAGAAAAAAGTGTGAATGTTTTTTTAATAAAAAAAAAAAAAAAAAAAAAAATTATGTTGGCATGAAGGCCACAATTTTAACCAATTGCGCTGGCTGGAGTTGGAGTGCCAATGACATTCAAATATTCTTTCTATTTACTATTTAATTGTTCTAAGGCGCTAATATAAATGTTTCCATATTTTTACACTAAATAAATTAATAAATCACACCCAAAAGATATAGAGTATTATTTAAAAAACTTAATAGAAGTGAGTGATCTTTCTTTTCACAATTCACATATTTCTTTTCATCTAAAAGTAATTTCAGATTATAATTTATTAAATTTCAAGATTGATATTAATTATATAGGGGATGTGGTTCCAAATTATGGAATAAATAAAACCAGAAAGTTTCCTTTTTGACAGAATATCAAATCCAACAAGAGGTGGGCAAATTCGGGTATTATTTATTTATTTATTTAGTTGAGCTTACTTTTAAATACTAATTACAATATTCAATTTACCATTAAATTTAATTAAGATCATAGAAATAATCCTTAAAATGAATTTAACAAATTATTCCCAAAAAATTGCCATTTCTGATAGATAATTTCAAATAGCTTAATGATATATATATATATATATATATATAAAGTTTTCAGCTGCAAATTGACTTTTTAATAACAGATATATTTTATTTAATATTAACTCATTTAAAAAGCAATCATTGCAAACAATTTTGCCTTTCTACTTCGAGACAAAAAATTAAATTAATTTCTAATATATCAAGAATTGATTCGATGCTCACTCCTTGTTTAAAATTCTGATTTTTTCTTTTAAAGGCAATATAAAAAAAAAAAATTAGCTTTTGGGTTTTTTTGACCAGGTTTAAATTAACATAAATCGATTTAAAAAAAAAAAAAAATATTTTTTTAATTTTCTGGCTAAATACTCTTTGAACGAGGCCATTGACGTCGGATAAGAAAAAATTTTATACTCTTAGTAAGTGAACGCCATCGTGGCTAGCAGCATCTCTCGTTTCATCTCCTCCCATTTGGCTCAAATAAAATTGGTAAATAGATATAATGATTTATATATTTTTTTATATTCATTAAGTTTAATTGATTCTCTTGATTTTTGGTGAGTTTGAAGTTTTCTTTAGTTAGAGGATTTCTCTATTTCTCTCTCTTCTTGACTGAAAGTGTTTTTAGTACTCTTTGTATTTTTGAATCGCTCATTAAATGACATTTTTTGATTAAAAAAAAGATTTGTTTAATCCTTATTTCATTTAGCTCTAAATGTTGATATTATTAGCTTTTAAATTATTGATTGAGTGTGAACATATTCTTTAAAAGGCTTTTATTGATATAATACAATAGAAAATGTATTATCCGGACAAAGATGGACTAGCCGACTAATGATATTCAAATTTAAAAAATCATAAAAAAGATGCTATTTTCTTGATTGAACAGTGGCCTACGAGTGTATATATTTTTTCAAAGGGTGGGAGGTCGAATTCATTTGAAGATTCAACCTCCACGCTCCAGCTCACCTACTAAAATATTTTTTTTTTTAAACATTCACACTTTTTTCTCATTCACACAGTCTTTTCGGTAACTTAGGCCATTTAAGACTTTGACGATAACCGTTATATTAAATAATATATATATTTGGGGTCCAGGCATTTCTATTTAAGTCATTTGGTATCCAAATGCCTTAAATAAAATTATCGGACTGCCTGGGCCCGAACCCGCGACGCTCGGTATAGAAGGTAGGCACGCTACCAACTACTCTAAACCCCGGGGGCTCTAAAATATTTAAATATATATATTGTAAAGGAACCTGTCAATAACAAATGCCCCCGACCCCCTTTCTTTAATATACTGGGTGATTGAGAATGCGGATAATAAAATTTCAATTGTAATTATTTAAAAACAATTTATTTTTTCAAATAAGACGTATTTTATGTTAAACTTTTCTTTAATTAGACACACTTTCCATAATTATGCATGAATACAATTCTATACTAATCCATATAAAAGGTGTATAATTAATTATTTTCTGAGGATGCGTTACAAGAGCAGCCAAGGCGAAAAATAAAACAAAAATCTATTTTTTGTCGACGTTTCGAGTGCCGATCGCACTCTTCATCAGGACAAAAATGATGTCAAATCGTCAGGTTATTTGACATGGCAGTGTAGCAACGTTTTTGTAAATGAATGTAAATGAATTCATTCGACCTCGAAATACTAGTCTTCAGGTAAATATAAATTGGTTAAAACGTTGCTACACTGCCATGTCAAACGACCTGACGATTTGACATCATTTTTGTCCTGATGAAGAGTGCGATCGGCACTCGAAACGTCGACAAAAAATAGATTTTTGTTTTATTTTTCGCCTTGGCTGCCCTTGTAACGCATCCTCATATCATAATATCCAGCCATCAAGAAACAACTAGTTAATTATTTTCTTTTAAAATATTTAAATCTTAGATATAGTGAAAGTAACGCAAAAATATTTTTCATATTTCACATACTACATGCTTGAATTTTTGTTTCAGGAGGTTCTGAACGGCAGCCGACCAGACTAGCTTCGGCCCTATGGTTTAGTAAACAGAGAGAAAAGCTCCTGTTAACTTCTCTCTCTCCATCGAGCTCCTTTTATCTCCAAGAATTCTTTTCGTTTAGTAAGTAATTTTTCACTTTATATCAAAAGTAGATAAATTTCCTCCTTGCACTAACAATTATTTCGTTTATTTGAGCTAAAAATATCTATATATATATATTCGCAAATATAACAAAGTTGGTATTCAATTTTTGGATGATTTTTATTTGTATATAAAATATATATATATATGTTTTTCTAATCCAGACGGGTGCAATTTTAGAGCAAAGGATGGAGTTGGGCGATATAACAACCACACTTGCATTTATTGCCATATTTATCTAATTCTTTTTCTTCTTTTCTTTCTAGTTACAATCGAAGGGGCAAGCAACCCTCTCCCTGCTAATCAAAACGTTCTTTTAGTCTTGGCAGAGAGAGAGGCAACACCGACAGGTGTCGGTCGTTCTGGGCCAGGATCTCTACAATTTCGGCATTCTGGTAAATAAATTTATTATTTTTAGTTTGATTTGTTCATTAAGGAGTAAATTAGAGATAGCTTAAAAATATTTACCAGAAATTCATTTGAGTGCATAATAAAATTAATCTGTGTTTGTGAACTCAGAAAGAGAGGGATGGAAACGATCATTTAGATTACTTTGAAGTTTACTATTTAATGAATAAAAAAGACAAAAGATTTAATTTTTCTACTTTTTGGTGATTGACCTTTTGCATTTAAATGTGTGAGATGAAATACTGACATGATTGAAGTTTAGCTGAATTTTTATTTAATTAAAAAGGTGTTACGTTATTTAATCTTACAAGCCAGGGGTGTCGTCGCCAGGGCTTCTTCGATCGTTATTTTTAGACCTGGCTTGTGATATTAAATTGAAATAAACATTTAAGAGCAGATTTTAATTCTCTCAACTTTCTCCTTTTAAATGACTCTTATTTCAATTTTAATTTTAATTAAGAACTATTCTAATAAATGTTTTCATTTTTTTCAGATGTGCGTGTATCTCGAGTACAATTGTGATTAAGTGTTAAGTGCTAAGTGTCAAGTGTCAAGTGTCGAGCTGAAGCTGAGCACGGATGGTGGTGCTTCGGGCCTCGTCGCAGACATCCATCTGGTAAACATTTTTTAATTATTTACAACATTTAAACAAACATCAGGGCCTTTCAGAGAATTTCTATGCCCCGATTGGCGGAAAGTACAGAATTGAATAAAGGGTTGAAGAGGAAAGTCTCTATTAAATTAAACTCCTTTTACGCAAAACGTTTCGGCCGATTTAATCATGCCATCCTCAGTTGCTTTGGCTAAAAAAAAAAATTATTTACATTGGCGTTATTTAGCTAAATAAATTTAAAAAAAATTTTTTATAAAAAATATTTAACATTATTAAGACTTACAGTTTTTTAGCAAATAGAGTTGTCAATAGTCTGTTCATAAGCTTATTAATTTTACAAAAGCATATGTGATTTTTGTTGAAGCTCAGGAACCTTCTTTACAATTTTCAATAGGATTCGGACCAGTAGGTTCAATTAAAAGTCAAAAAGTTTTTTAAAACAAAACTTTATTTCACCCCAGACAATGTTTCGACCACTTGCTGTAGGACTTCTTCAGTTCAACATTGTCTGGGGTAAAATAAAGTTTTGTTTTAAAAAACTTTTTGACTTTTAATTGAACCTACTGGTCCGAATCCTATTGAAAATTGTAGAGGAGTTTAATTTAATTGAGGCTCCCGGGGGGGGGGGGCCCCTAGCTAGCTGCTTTCCTCTTTAACCCTTTATTCAATTCTCTACTTTCCGCCAATCGGGCATAGAAATTTCTTCTACACAGTCACTTTCTGCATTAAATCTACTTTGTCTACTTATCCTTTTTTTTATAAATTAAAATCTCTTTCTGTATTTCCTTTCATTATATTTTTGTCAAAACTTGGCCCCAAATATTGAAAGGAGAGGCTCTTCGCCTTCTCTCCTCTAATATCCCCCAGTACACACATTCAAATGCATAAATATCAACAAAATATATAAAATTTTAGCTTTTTCTAATTTCTATTTTCTTTCTCTTTTTGTTACAGATCTCGAGAGCTTCGAGGACCAACAGAACAAAGTAAGCTTTAGCATGGTGCAAAGGATATTAAAGGGGTTTAGGGCTTAATCAATTAAATATAGAGGGATGTGGGATGCACCATGCCAACGAGAGGGATTTTGTTTTATTTTGAACTTGCAGCTCCTCCTCGTGAACCTATTAGTGAAGAAATCAACGAGAATTTCTTTCATTCTAGGCCTCTTTTGGATATTCGTTGTCGTTGTTGTTATTTAGGCTTCAGGTGTCCTTCTCTAATCATTAGCCTCGAGTTGTTGTTATCATTTAGGGTCCAAACAGAGAGCTAAAATGAAAGATTTTCTCTTTGATTTCTTCCATGAGCGATTCATAAGGAGAATGGAAATATTCTTCTCTCAACTTGCTCATCACAAATCCATATTTTGGAGATCAGATCTCTTTACAAATCGAAATTGATGGATAACCAGCAGGAACAAATTCAATTTTTGTGAGTGAATTCATACCCATCATCAAGATTTTTATTTTACTAAACTAAAGAGAATAATCTCGGAAGAATACAAGAGCCTTAAGAAGAAGGGGCTCTTTGGGCGGCTTGGAAGGAACCTCTACGCGGTGCTCTCTAGAAACAATGTCTCATCTAAAAGACACGGCCACTCCTTTCAAATTAAACAAAAAGAAGCGGAGGGATATAATCCGAATAAATTTGCCTGAATACCAGCTCTAGATTTATTTATTCACCCTTCTCAATAATATCCACCAGGCTGCCCCTATCTTCATCACGAAAAAGAATCAGCTTTGGGTTCATTTCTAAAAAAGTTGGATATTCAAATAAATCTTATTCCTCAATAGAGAGTTTCATTTCGTGGAGACTAACTACCTGGCTGCTTGCTCCTTTATCCTCTTATTGTTGTATAAAATTTTTGTTTAGTTTGAGGGGTCCACGACCAGCCGATATTTTGCACAAAAATCTAGCTCAATATTTTACCCAAAATTTTGAACGACATTTTTGCAAGTGCGAGGGTCCTTTTACTCGTATCAATTTATTATGAAATTCATAAAGGAAGGATAGAAAGATTTTTGTACAAAAAAAAATCTACATTTTCTTTACATTACATTTATTTTTTCGGAAGTAAAAAAAAAAATATTTGTAAAAATCAATAAATAATAAAATTAATATTTTATAAAAAAAAATATTCTTAAAATAAAAACAATAATAACAAATTTATTTATTGATTAGATAACGAAATTAAAAATTATAAAAACCCAGCAGGCTTTTTATTTTGAAAATACTCTTTAGATTAGACTATATTACTACTTTTAAAAACAAATGAAAAGTAACTTTTCAAATTAAAAAAATATTATAATAAATTAGAATAAATTTTTAGCATTTTAGTTTCTACATTTTTATTTAAGTTAGAATTCCATTCTAACAAATTTTCTAACAACTCTTTCTTGACAAGCATGCATGTCTAATATTTTTGTACAAGCAAACTGTAGTGTCTGTAGGAAATTGTGCAAGCAGCATGCTGCTCGATTGAATTTGAATCATGCAAGCTTGCACAAGCGAAACGCAACGTTTTAGATGTGACTTGTACAAGCAAACGACACAGTCCTGAATTTACTCTAGTGTCGTGAATGAATTAATCATCTTGTCTTGCGACCTGAAGAAAGCGCTTAGTAGATTTTATTCGCAAATATCAAAATCACCCGTGTCTTTGCAAATTAAGTCATCTGAATATCATATATAGAGATTATTAAATAAATACAGTATAGACTAATTGAAAAAAAAACGCCGCCCAAGATGCGGATATCATATCTTCTTCCTTTGCGTTTTTATCTTTTTACCAGGCAAAATGAAGCCAAAGCAAACGCGTCGTCGCCCGAGTTAGACATTTGATGCTTGTACAAGCATGCTTGTGCTTGTGTACAAAAATATTGGTCATTCATGCTTTCAAGTTAGCAGTTAAGTTGGTCGGCACCCTTATCAGTTGTGCCAACCAGGCTTTCTTTTATTTATTTATTTTTAATGCAAATCAATCAGGGATCGAATTAACATTGTAAATACAAAATATTGGAATTGAAATTTGCAATCGTTAATTAACAAACAAATAATTGAATCTAATTATTTTTTTAAAATAAAATTTATATTTTATATTTTTTTCATATTAGTGATATATTTGAATTAATAATTTATTTCAATACTTTAATTTATATATAAATTCATAAAGTAGCGGTTCCAAGATTTTTTTTTAAGGGGAAGGCCCGAAATTTGTGGAGTAGGAAAGGCGAAGAGGCAGTGGCAGGAGGGGAAGGTAATGCGGGTAATTCAAAAAGAATTTTTATATGATTAAAATCAAAATGTTAATACAGTAGAGTCTTGCTAATCCGGCCTAAACGGGCTGGATTCTGAAAATTCCGGATTACCAGAAACATATATAATGCAAAATTTATTCTTAAAAATCTGAAATGACACCTGGTTTTCTTAAATTTTTTTGGTGCAATATCCCGAAGAAGTGGCTTTTCAACACGCCGGATTAGCCGGCATGCCGGAGTATCGACGTCCGGATTAGCAAGACTCATCTGTATTTTTTTTTTTTTTTTTTTTTTTTTTTTGAGCAGCTAAATAAATATTCACTAAATTTCATTTACAATTCAATTTATATTCGCATTTAAGTGAAAAATTTTGTTAAATAGCCTCTCTATCTCTAAAAAAAAAACTAGAAAATTTCCACTAATTAATTCAAGAGATTGAGCTGATTTCGTTGGAGGATTTGTCTCTAAAATTTCGCGAGGAATAATAATTAGTGGAAATTATTTATTTATAAATATCTAAACATTTGATTATCATATTTTTTTTATTATATATATAATATATATGTTATTTATTTATTTATTTTATTAAGAAAATCAAGCTCTTTGTTCTCTGCTCATTTAAAAAATATTTTTAAATAAATTTATCAAAAAAGATTTTTATATATATTTTTTTTTTGTGAAATAAACTAGATTTTTATATTTTTATGTTATAAAAATTCTATATTATATCTTTCAAAATATTTTTCTAATAAGTACTATAAACAGTGCTATTTTTTTATTAAGTACTTATTATTATTCGTTAATGAATTGATTTATTTCTAATGCAATTTCCACACTATAATACTCTTGTCACAGGCATGCAAAAAATGCACGCGTGTAAATTTAATCTGATTTTTAGACATTTAATTAACATTTTGAATAGGAGAATTGAAAATAGTATTCTTTCTATTCTATTCAGAAAAAGCTTTTCCAAAGTTCCTCCAGATGGCAGCATTAATGGAAAGAGTAGCCTATATTCTGTAATTGGAAAAAAACTTTTCGAAACATCTACCAGATGGCAGCATGTGTAATCGCCGTTTTTGAGTAAAATATTTAATAATTCAAGATTAAGTTTGTTATTACAAATAACGAATTTGCGATTTACTTAATCTTAAGTCAAATACATTCCTACAATCTTGCCTGCAACAAGAGTACCATTTGATGTGGAGATTCCAAAAAGACATAAACCAAAAGGATTTTTTTATAATTTGATTGAATGGAACATTTTTCTTTTGGTCGGTGATTTTTATTTTTTTCTCTCTCTAAGGGAATGTCGTACATATATAGATATAATTGATCAATTCCTTTTATGTTTCTATTTTAATTCAAATTCAGTCTTCTTGGACTTAATTTAAGGGATGCATTCTAATTCTCAGATTATTATTAGCAGCTCATTATCTATTATTAAAATATTTCGTTTAGTTTTTTTTGTATATGTATAGATATACCTTTGAATGCAAACAGCCTAAAGCACAGCCTACCTTCGCTCAATCAAAAAAAAACCATTATTTTTATGTGATTATAATAATTAATAATAAAAAAAAAAACTATTTTTTTTTAAATATTTACATTTAAACAAAGAACGAAATCAATCCTCTTTGGTTTTTTTTTTAAATATTATAATTAAAATTAATTTGGGTGATTAATAAAAAAGAAGAAAAAAAAGGCTGGAAGATGAGTATAATATTTGTTTTATAAGATGCCACCTACAATAGGCGACTTGGTCGGCTTCGGTCAGTGGCTCAAATCGTGTTTCTCCATCACTTTGAAAATGTTACTGAGCTCGTCGACAAGTGTCTCGTAACGGAACGCCACACGAATATCAGGGACATTTGTTCTCGTGATGTCGTTTCCAGCGACGCCCTCTTTTGTGTAATTGGGCCCAAGCCAGTATTGTTTCATCTGAAATTAATTATAATATTTTAATACATTATTAAATGGATAAAATTAAAATTATGCTTCAGTCATGTAGTTGGAAACTAAAGGCGGCTACACACGTAACTGCGCACTTGACAAGCATGCATGTGCAATCTTTTTGTACCAATAAACCTTTTATATATTAAAACACGACACCTAAGGTGCGCGTCTCGAATAATCGTTATTAGCCGATCAGAAGCTGGTTACTCTAAGCGGCAAGAGATGGCGTTAGTTCTCCCCAGAGGGAAACAAGCGTTTTATCATTTGAAAGATTCCAGCTAATTAATTAAGGGCAAAAAATTAATTATTTTTTAACACAATGATTACTAATTTAATTATCTATAAGATATAGAGCGAATTTTTTTAAAATATCTTTTAATTAATGCGATTAATCTAAAAATTTTTTTTTTTTTTCGAAAATCAAAAAAAGGCCTTCTATAAGTTCTAGATATTTTAAATAGCTTTAATTTAAAAGAAATTTGAAGTCAATAGCTTCAAAATTGTGGCCGCTGGAACCTCTCAAAATTGCCCCGAGACGCGCACCTTGCTTGTGACGATCGCTCCATTGGAGCGCGCTGTTTGATCTGTGGCGCTCACATCGTGGCACTGGATGAGCAATCAATGCAGCGTTTCATTACAGCTTTCAGCCCCATGAAAGAAGTTCACTTTAAAAATAATTAAACTAAATAACCTTATGAGGAAATCCGGACATGAGCACCGAATTGCGTGCCAACTCGCACATGTCGCATGAGCTTAGTTTCCACACTTGCGCAGCAATACTATACTCCTCCATCAACGGCTCTTTGGTGAAATGAAACTGTAACGGGTCATCAGTTGAGAGGCTAACGCATAATCCACGAGCAAGATATTCCGGCAAAGGATTTCGGTGATAATTCAAGAACAGAGAGTTGTTAGAGAGAGGCGACATGGCGATGCCGATTTGAGCCAGATAGTATAAATACTGTAACACAGGCACTTTGCGAAGGAGTAGTCCATGCGAGATGTTCTCAGCCATCATAAATCCGCAGACTAAATGTTGAATGGGACCAGCCTCTCCACAGTGAGGACGTATTACAAAAGTATTCAAACCTTGGTCCCTAAAACAAAAAAACAAATTCAACCGTAATATTACAACTAAATATTGTATAATTTATGTTTTATATATCAATATATTATTTGAAATATCTATGTTTTTAGAAAGGACTGAGATGATATTTAAATAAAATGGCAAATGCTTTAGTTGATTTCTAAACCAATTTTAAAACAAATTTTTTTCTTCATATATGCCCCCAAAAGTTAGTGCACTCCAATAGAGAAGTTTGAAGCTGTAGATATTTTATATATGTATAATTGGGACGATGCACCGAAGGAAAATTTTTCACAAAATAATCAAAGGAATTTCCACGTTACGCCATCTCAGTCCACTAATCGTTGTTGTTGTTGTTATTAAAATAATTGCCTCTAGGGTGATTTGAAAGTCTGATCATGTCTATATAAATTTTGTTCAATAAATGAAAATTTGGTGAGAAACATTTCTCTAAAATCCAACCAATTTAAAAATGATTTCATTATTTAATTTATTTACCTTCTAAATTGATTAAGAACTGTCAAATTGGGCATACGTATAATATTGATAATAAGCATAAGGCGGGTTTTCTTCATCCGACCAACTTTCCGGGATCGGAACATCTTTGTCAAAAAGAGGATTTTCAGGTTTCGATTCATCGTCGACCGAATCAAAGCCAATTACCTAGAAAAATCATTTAAAATTAATCTTTGAAAACATCTGGATTAAAAAAAGAGCATAAAATTGTTGATCAGATTCATCCTGGAGAAATGCTTACATATTGTAAAAAGCGATGTAAATCGGATGAGTCTCGGGGTTATTTGTTACCTCAAAAAGAGGTAAAAATATATTATTGAGTATTTCTTGAAAATTGTTCATCAATTTGTTCGATTTAAAAAATATCGCTAGAAAAAATAAAATTACAAATTAGTTATTAAAAAGAAATGAAAGGACACAAAAATAATTCTTTCCCCAAGGGAATGGAAATAATTCTGGGTCACCTACACGAACCTGACGTTTCTCTTAAATGTACATTGAAATAATTAGTTTTTTAAATAAATTTAATCAATCAATAGAAAATGTTTCGCAATTAAATGCGATATTAGTAAATGCATATCATTTATGAAAAATTCAGAGTGTGAGTAATATCATGTTTTGGCTCTATTTTGTCCCAGGTTGATCATTTGTAATCAGTGAGGTCATTTTTATAAAAGAGAGAGAATGTGAGTTTGTTTGTATGTAAGGGCTAAGCTCAAAATTTAATTTTTTTTTCAAAACCTTAGGGGGCAAATGCCTCCCTCAAATGACGCCCCTGATCGTAATTTTTTCTCGGGTGTCTACCCGCCTAGGGCTGTGCAAAATAATCAATTAATCGATTATTTATCGATTATTTTCTTAAAAAATAAATAATCGATTATTAAAAAATATATAATCGATTATGAAAAAGACGATTATTTCACTATAAAAAAGTAGTAAAAATTTACTAAAGGTCGAATGAAATGGATTTAAACGATTAAGGGAAAATAATCGATTATAAAAAAAATCTATTATTTTTCAAAATCGACGATATAGATTATTTTACTTATTTCAATAATCGAACAACCTTAGCAGGCAAGTTATTTAGGGGGACATTTTCTCCCAACTTAATAAAATACATATATTTTTTTAAGGTGCGCGTCTCGGGAACCAATTTTAGGAGATTGCGGCCACAATTTTTGAAGCTATCGACCTCATTTTTTAAATTAAAACTATTTAAAATATCTACAAGTTCTATAAGCCCTTTTTTTGATTTTCGAAAAATAAATTATTTTTTTTTAGATTTGTCGCATTAAATTAAAGATATTTTTTAAAAATTTCATAATTTCATAAAAAATTGTAACAGCCTTGAAATTATTTTTAGTTCAATTTACTCTTATCTGAAGGTTAGTGATTGCCACAGCAGTTAATTAATTCTATTAATAAATTCCTTAAAGTGAAACCTACTAGAGCCTAGGAATTTGAATAAGCCAACGAACGTTGTCCGAGTAAACGTTGCCGGTGATCGCCCAAAGGGCCAATTTATCCCATTCTTCTGCATTTTTGCCGTATATCGAAAGCCTTAATTCAGCATTTTGATATTTACTTTCTTCGAGATCTGAAGACACTTCCTAAAACAACCAAATTCAAATTAATATATAGATCTATATATATTTTAATAAAAATAAATCCATAAGCATATAAAGGCTTTTCATTTGGCTGAACTTGCCCTTGTTCCATTCAACTATATTCACACAGCCACCAAAATTCCATTCATAAATAAAAAAAAGAATTTACCTTGATTATTCTAGCGAAGTATTTGCCATTGAGATAATTATCGGTTTTAAGAAATACCTCACGAAGACGAGATTCGCCAATTGGATTATATTTTGCATTAAATTTATCAAAACGATGAAAGGTATTTCGATCCTGGA